>MU784591.1:2576-60714 GCA_026770625.1 Nicotiana glauca
ACCCCTCAACCAATGCTCTATGCAATCGCATCTCCTCTCATGCGATCGCATAGAGTAAAACTCTGCTGCAAAAATACCCGCAAACCAGCCACCCTCTCAAGGCAAAAAAATGATTTGTTAACCATCCGGAATCCACCCGAGGCCCCCGGGACCCCAACCAAACATACCAACCAATCCTAAAACACACTCCGGACTTGCTCGAGGCTTCAAATTACATCAAACAACGCTAAAATCACGAATTACACCACAAATCAAAGTTCATGAACTTTAAAATTTCTAACTTCTATTTTCGATGTTTAAACCTATCAAAATACGTTCGATTGGCTTCAAATTTTGCAAACAAGTCATATTCGACATTACGGACCTGCTGCAACTTTCGGAATTTGATTCCGACCCCGATATCAAAAAGTCAACCCCTCGGTCAAACTCTTCAAAAACCTTCAAATTTCTATCTTTAGCCAAAAGGCTTCAAAATGACCTACGGACCTCCGAATTCACTTCCGATCGCGCTCCCAACTCCAGAATCACCATACGGAGCTACTCCCAGTCTCGGAATCCCAAACTGACATCAATAACACTAAAATGCACTTTAAGCCAAACTGATGCTATTTTTTCTAAAATGCTGACTTCCACAATAGGCGCCAAAACGCTCTCGGTTCATCCAAATCCCGATCGGGGCATATTCCTAAGTCCGAAATCATCATACGAACCTGTTGCAACCTTCAGATCCCAGTTCCGAGGTCATTTACTCAAAATTCCAATCCTAGTTCATTTCTTCAACTTTAAGCTTGCAAAAATGAGAATTCTCCTTCCAATTCCACTATGAACTTACCGAAATTCAATTCCGACCACGCGTAAAAGTCTATATACCTAAAATGAAGCTGCTCATGGCCTCAGACTGCTGAACGAAGCATTAGAGCTCAAAGCGACCGGTTGGGTTGTTACATTCTCTCCCACTTAAACATACGTTCGTCCTCGAACGTGCTGAGAACTATACCGAAGTAGTCTGAAATCACTGTTTAGCACCTTATGCACCTTTCCGTGCTACCACAACTTAGGTGAGCATATTAGCTCGATAAATTCTGAAGATATTCCCCTTTATTCTGGCAACTAAGCCTTAAAGCCCAATTCCAACATCTGGAATTCTATGCGAGGCATATTTTCATCATAGGATCACCAAATCATTCACCACACACTGTACCCAACATGACTGCATAACTTACTCATCGGACCACAATAACATTTCATGATCAACTTAGCCCAAATTCAACGAATCAGATGCTCAAATTGCACCTCATGACCTACTTAGGTCTTGCTCTAACCTTTATAACACTAACACGATGGAAGAGATGCGTCGAGAATCATAACTAACTGACGAATCCACAAATCATTGAGTCTATACCTCCGACCAGAATCATTACCACATTCTAAACCAAATCATGATCTTTGCTCCTTAATATACTTCGTATAATCAGATTGCACTGATCCTAAGTTCGATAATCTCGTCTCACCCAGTACGAACTGCTCAGGCAATAAGCCACCTTGGACATAATCAAGGGTCCCATATGATGCTACAATGTTCCAATAGGCTATCGATTAGGATATGATACAAGAGGAAAACGAACTCTGAAATGGTGATCTAATTACCCCGCCCACGAATCATACATGCGACGCGGGCTAACAACTTATACGAGTTTTCCTCAGAAAATGGGAAATAGAACACATAAAAGAAACTAGGGGAAACTGTACTGAACATCACACTGTTGCGGCGCGCAACCCGATCCAAACAGCATAACCATAGCGGCGTGCCACCCGATCCACACAATATAACCATGGTGGCATGCCACCCGATCCACACGTAGAACTCAAATAAGGAGATACAAATCGAGCTAAATTGCTCACCACATGAAAATACCGAATATCGGTTATAAACACGTTGAGGTGCATAATACCATCCCCAAGGAAACATATAGCGCTATAGGCTACAAAACTCAAGTACAACTGAGGTGCGATACATGATCTAAATCTCAAGAGCCATCATGCTCATATAACATTACCGCTATGCGGAACCTCAACACATAAGAAATTTACCAAGCCGTTTCACAACTCATACAGCACAATACATCATTATCTTGAATAGCTGATGACAGAATAACACCCCGAATGTTCCCCCATAAGGAACGCTCGCTGAAACGAACACAAAACTGGCCTGATATAAAGCCATGTTCACATATAAATCAATCCACTGATCTCAAGCCGATTTCTAATTGCCCCAACTTAGCTAATAACCTTTCAAAGGTTCATAGTAACTCATTCTTCCTCATAACATATAAGAACAACCATTATAACCGGAGCAACCTCCTCCATTCATATCCCAATAAACAAAGTGCCCTCCAGGCCTAAATTCTCAAATCGATGGTATTACCAAAATTCTCATACTTGGTTTACATCTCTAATCAATCAAGTGACTACATGCTACACTTATACAATCTTCCTATGGGACACACTCCCACAACCTTCCAAATTAATTAACGGGTCTGCACATCCAAACCACCAGCTGCACTAAGGCTGAAAAGCGATCAAGAATTCTTAACCAGGACGCAAAGCCTTTCTCACAAAACACCGATCTCAGGTGATAGTGCCGACAACACCAACTTACTCAAAATACTGAAACTCCCTTCCCGCTCATCCGAGCTCGTGACATCATAGTCATTACCAAGCTGTAACCTTGATCCTCACTTCAAATTCCATACCTCTCACTGCACCCAACGTGCCGATATACGATAGACACAATTTCCATCAACCCTGGAACCACTGATAAACTAACACTTCATCATATAGGACTTCTCATTTAACTCACTTCAGGAGAACTATAGCGACATACATGTGAATTCTCATCACCATCGAGTACACCAATCTCTAAGTAGTGGTCCAAGCCACCATAACCCTTCCGGGATCCTCCTACTCATAACAGGCTATAACAGCAGAATGCTTATAAATAACATCAATCACTGCGGCCGACAAGCATCACACGCAACGCCACACTTCACATGCATGACTTGGTCACGCTGATTGAACTGACCACCACTACCAATATTCCAAGTTAACCATAGGCACTGATCACGGGCACTGTTCATGGGCACTGATCACGGGCACTGTTCATGGGCACTGTTCGTGGGCACCGTTCACAGCAGCATTTTTCTGCAATTTCTGCACATTTTCTAAGTCCGAAATTATTCCGAGACACATCCGAAACACTCCCGAGCCCTCGGGGCTCCAAACCAAATATGCACATAGACTCTAAAACATCACACGAACTCGCTCGAGCGATCAAATCGCCAAAATAACATCAAAATCATCAATTTTCATCAAATCAAGGCCTAAGTTTCCAAAAACTTCCGAAAATACACTTTCGATCAAAAACCAGACCAAACGATGCCCGAATAACCTGAAATTTTGAACACACATCACAAATGACATAACAAAGCTACAACAACTCTCGTAATTATATTCCGACTCCCGGATCAAAATCTCACCTATCAACCGGAAATCGCTAAAATGCTAACTTCGCCAAAATAGGCTAATTTCTTCACCGGACCTCCAAAATTATTTCAGATTGCGCTCCTAAGCCTTAGATCATCCCCCAAAACTAACTGAATCATCAAAATTCAATTTCGAGTCCTCTAACTCACAAGTCAACGTCCAGTTGACTTTTCCAAACTAACTCTTCCTTAAAGAGACTAATTGTCCCATTTCCTACCAAACTCGATCCGAATTGACTCAAATTTTGCACACAAGTCACATTCGACATTACGGACTTACCCCAACTTTCGGAATCGCATTCCGACTCCGATATCAAAATTTTCACTTCCGGTCGAATTTTCTCAAAAACCTTCAAATTCCTATATTTAGCCAAATGACTTCAAAATGACCTCCGGACATCCAAATTCACTTCCGATCGCGTTCCCAACTCCAGAATTACCATACGGAGCTATTCCCAGACTCGGAATCCCAAACGGACATCTATAACTCTAAAATGCCTTCCAACCCAAATTTATGAAATTCTTCTGAAATACTAACTTCCACCATATACGCCGAAATGCTCACGGGTTTTCAAAAAAACAAATCCGGACATACGCCCAAGTCCAAAATCTTCATACGAACATGCTGGAACTTTCAGATCCCAATTCCGAGGTCATTTACTCAAAATTCCAATCCTAGTTCATTTCTTCAACTTTAAGCTTTCAAAATGAGAATTTCCATTTAGATTTGACTCCAAACTTCCTGAATTTTAATTATGACTATACACACAAGTCAATATACCTGAGATGAAGCTGCTCATGGCCTCAATCTACTGAATGACGCGCCGGAGCTCAAAACGACTGGTCAGGTCGTTACAATAAACTTGTATTTAACATAAAACCAGTAGAAATCACTTACCCCATGCTTGATGACGAAAATGACGCTCAAAAGTTGCTCCAAAAATCGCTCCCATGGAAGAAAAATTAAATGAAATGAGCCAAAAATCGGATTTTAAAACAACACTGTCCAGAAAACCTTCTATGCGATCGCACACAAAGCCTTGCGATCGCATAGAGCAACTCTGCTGCCTCCCAAAATTTCTTCAATGCGTTCGCACCCCTAAGCCATGCGATCGCATAGACACAGAAAATCCTCTTCCGCGATCGCATTAAGCTCATTGTGATCGTATAAGCTAAATTTTTCCCCCCTCAACCAATGCTCTATGCGATCGCATCTCATCTCATGTGATCGCATAGAGTAAAACTCTGCTGCAAAAATACCAGCAAACCAGCCACCCTCTCAAGGCAAAAATTGATCCGTTAACCATTCGAAATCCACCCGAGGCCCCCGGGACCCCAACCAAACATACCAACCAATCCCAAAACACACTTCAAACTTGCTCAAGGCTTTAAATTACATCAAACAACGCTAAAATCACAAATTACACCCCAAATCCAAGTTTATGAACTTAAAAATTTCTAACTTCTATTTCTGATGTTTAAACCTATCAAAAAATGTCCGATTGGCCTCAAATTTTGCACACAAGTCATATTCGACATGACGGACCTGCTCCAACTTCTAGAATTTGATTCTGACCCCGATATCAAAAAGTCAACCCCCCGGTCAAACTCTTCAAAAACCTTCAACTTTCTATCTTTAGCCAAACGGCTTCAAAATGACATACGGACCTCCGAATTCACTTCTGATCACGCTTCCAACTCCAGAATCACCATACGGAGCTACTCCCAGTTTTGGAATCCCAAACGGACATTAATAACACTAAAATGCAGTTTAAGCCAAACTGATGCAATTTCTTCTAAAATGCTAACTTCCACAATAGGCGCCAAAATGCTCCCGGGTCATCCAAAACCTGATCCGGGCATAGGCCCAAGTCCGATATCATCATACGAACCTGCTGGAACCTTCGGATCCCAAAATCTGAGGTCATTTACTCAAAATTCCAATCCTAGTTCATTTCTTCAACTTTAAGCTTTCAAAAATGAGAATTCTCCTTCCAGTTCCACTATGAACTTACCGAAATTCAATTCTGACCACGCGTACAAGTCTATATACCTAAAATGAAGCTGCTTATGGTCTCAGACTGCTGAACGTAGCATTAGAGCTCAAAACGACCGGTTGGGTCGTTACAGGTTGTTTCATGAATTACGGCTCTGTTTTCCCTATTTTTGCTTCTTTGTGTCGTGTTCAGTCATATTGTATGGTATTGAGTTGTTTGGGTCGAGTTCATAATGGTTTTGATAAAGTTTGAGACACTTAGTCTCTTAAGTTGGTCTTTTAGTTGGAAAAGTCAACCGGAAATTGACTTGTGAGGAAATAATCTCAAAATTTGGTTTTTATGATTTGGATAGCTTCGGGAGGTGATTTGGGATTTAAGAGTGTGATCGAAATATATTTTGGAGGTCCGGAGTAGATTTAGGCTTGAATTAGCGAAAATGAATTTTTGATAGACTTTTTGATCGAAAGCGGAATTCAAAAGTTTTTGGAGTTTTTAGGCTTGAATCCGTAGCTGAATTGTTGTTTCGATGTCATTTGAGGTGTTTTGAATATCAGTATAAGCTTAGATGGTGGTATATGGCTAGTTCGTAATTTTGGTTGAGGTTCCGGGGGCCTAGGGGTGATTTCAGATGGTTAACGAGAGTTTTGGAGATGGAAATTTGCAGCTGCAATGATTTTGTCATAACTGTACCTCCAGCTTGGGGACCGTAGGTGTGGGACCTCATAAGTGGACAATTATCCGTAGATGCGAGTTTGGGTGTGAAAAGTTGAAGACGTAGGTGCGAAAGTTGGGTCACACCTGCAAGACTGTAGGTGCGGTAGTTTATGTGCAAGTGCAGTTTTGAGAATTTAAGTGGAAATCACTGAAGCAGTCATCTGGCCGCAGGAGCGGCTCCGCAGGTGCGGAAAATGGGCCGCAGGTGAAAAAACCTTGGGCCAGAAAATATATAAGGTTTCCTTCACGATTTTTTGGTTATTTTGTCATTTTCTCATACGAGTTTGAACTTGAGGGAGCAAATTGAAGTGGGATTTCAAGGGGATTTCGTGGAGGTAAGGTTTTTTGACCCTAAACTTGTTTCTATGATGGTTTTTGACTGCTTAAGCTTGAATCTATGGAAATTAGTAGCAAAAATTGGGGTTTTAGGGCTTGGAAATTGCAGAACTTAATCTTGGGATTTGAGGGGTCATTTATGGTCGAATTTTTGTATTTTTGGTATGTATGGACTTATGGGAGGATAAGAATTTTATTGCTGTAATTTTTATCGAATTCCGAGACGTGGTCTGGGGGGTCAGATTTGGTCAATTTCGGGATTTGTGTCGTGATTTGAATATTTTTGCATAGGCTTCATTCCTTTAGCATATATTGATGTTATGATGCTGTTTTTGGATAGATTATGAAAGTAAAAGGGGGGGGGTTGAATTGTATATTTTTAAACTTGTTCTCTTATTATTTGACTAGTTTATCAAATAGTCGACTAGATGTAATAACTTAACAGTTATACAGACAGAAAGTAAGTGCAGGAATTAAAGAAACCCGAATTTTTATACTAGTTTGGATTCAATGTGAATCCTAGTCCAGTCCCTTGGGTCGCAAGGGAGTTCTCTTTAGTAAATGCGTTTCTCCGAGTACTATGGAAATGACTTGATAACACAGTTCCTCTAACACTCATTTCTTTTTTATACAATGCCTCACCAGTGTTACACTCTCCTTTCTTCTCTGACTTGTTACACAGCAGATCTTAGTGAACTACAATGTTTGTTTGTAGTAGAATAAAGAGAGGTTTTTGGTTCGATCAAAGTATATGTGTCTAAAGTTAAGGGTGGGTATAAATACTTTGATGAAGATCGAGGCTTGACAACCCAAGAGATATCATCCTTGGAAAGAGATTGATTCTTTCCAAGAATAAGATAGCTAGCCGTTGTTCTTCATTGATATTCTTCCTTTAACCGTTGTATATAATTAAGGCTTGCTCCTTGATTATTGGTCCTTCCGAAATTAGCCGCTTAACAATATTTACATGATCTTTGATCTTCCGGATATGCTGGCCTTGATTCATGCATTAAGTTTAGTCTTGCTTGATTCACTCCATCACAGCTGTCTGTTAATCTTTGCTAATTGATTTGCTGATTTATTTCTTTTCCTTAGGCATCCACATTTGCTGATTGGTTTATAATCTTTTCTGATAGATTTCTTTCCTCAAGCATCAAGATTGACTTCAGTGATCTTGTAGTATCTTCTTGATTCCTTTTTCTTTTGTAATTGATTTCCTACATAGGTATATTATTTGCATCATTAAAACTAGATCTAACAATCTCCCCCTTTCTGATGTTGACAAAATAATATATAGATATAAACACCAGTTGACTTCCCTGTTTTTACTCCCCCTCAATGTATGCAGTTGACTAGTCTATGGTACTCCTCCCCCTCAGTTCATGGAGTTGACTAGTCCATGGTTAGAGTCGACTCATGCAGATGAATTGTACCTGTGCAGATATAACATATACTTCTCCTGCAAATGAATTGTACCTGTGCAGATATAACATATACTTTTCTCCCCCTTTTTGGCATCAGCAAAGAGGGAACAAACCAAGAACTAAACAGAATATATAACATTAAATAGGAGAGTTATTAGGATTATCCAATGGACAAGAAAACAACCCACAAAAAGCAGCACAAAAAAAATAACCGAAGGCTAAAAAGCAGCCCATAACCAGCACACCAAAAAAAATTGTCTGAAACAACCACACTAACGACATATAAAATAAGTAAGAGTATTGTAGATAGCCTCCTTCAATTGTTCAAAGCTAGCATTGGCTGAGATGCTCACTCTATCCAACCTGTCATGAATTTCCCTTAAGGCTTTGACAACATTCTCCCGGACTCAGAGAATAACAACTCTAATTTGGAAACATCAGACCATGTTTACTTGGAAATAGCATGAACGTCACCAACAATGGACTGAGTAGCTGTGAGAAGATTTTTGATTTCAAAGAGTTGAGAGTCAATGGAATGAAGCTTGTCATCAAAATTAGGACTAACAGGACTAGGATGAGGAACAGAGGGTGAAGGTTTAGGCTCTATAGGAGCAGGCTTTGCTTCACTATCTTTGAAGCATTGACGAAGGGATAGTTGGACATGGAAATTTGATGGGCTTCGAGAATCTGAGTGATTTCCATGCCATAGGGTAGATTGTTGGGATCTTCAGCACTTTCGATCATGAAATTGACTTTGGAGTTGGAAATTTGCAGCTGAAATGACTTTGTCATAACCGCACCTGCAGCTTGGGGACCGCAGGTGTGGGACCTCAGAAGTGGACAATTATCCGCAGATGCGAGTTTGGGTGTGAAAAGTTGAAGACGTAGGTGTGAAAGTTGGGTCACACCTGCAAGACCGTAGGTGCAGTAGTTTATGTGCAAGTGCAGTTTTGAGGATTTCAGTGGAAATCACTGAAGCAGTCATCTGGCCGCAGGAGCGGCTCCGCAGGTGCGGAAAATGGGCCGCAGGTGAAAAAACCTTGGGCCAGAAAGTATATAAGGTTTCCTTCACGAATTTTTGGTTATTTTGTCATTTTCTCATACGAGTTTGAACTTGAGGGAGCAAATTGAAGTGGGATTTCAAGGGGATTTCATGGAGGTAAGTTTTTTTTACCCTAAACTTGTTTCTATGATGGTTTTTGATTTCTTAAGCTTGAATCTATGGAAATTAGTAGCAAAAAATGGGGTTTTAGGTCTTGGAAATTGCAGAACTTAATCTTGGGATTTGAGGGGTCATTTATGGTCAAATTTTTGTATTTTTGGTATGTATGGACTTGTGGGAGGATAAGAATTTTATTGATGTAATTTTTATCGTATTCCGAGACGTGGTCCGTGTCACACCTCCTTTTTTAATACTACTATACCCGCGGGGGCATAGAGGAGTTTTTTCCAATTTAAGGATTAGTTATTTAAAATTTTCAGAGTCGCCACTTGGGAATATAATGGTGTCCCAAGTCACCGGTTTAATCCCGAACCGAAGAAAGTTTGACTCTGTTACAGTCTGCGAACTAGAAATCCGGATAAGGAATTCTGTTAATCCGGGAGAAGGTGTTAGGCACTCCCGAATTTCGTGGTTCTAGCACGGTCGCTCAACTGTTGTATTTGCTTTTATCTGATTTCAATTATATAATTTCAATTATGTGTATTAGTGTTCCGCTTTTCAATTTTAAAGAATTGCAACGTCGTGAAAATGCATTCCTTAACCACACCGTACCAGTACGCCTGTGGCTTTAGATACATTTCGACTTCGTTGAGAGTAGGATTTGGGTCACATAAATGTGCACCCGTACTTGAGAATGTATATTAAAATTGTGCTTAAGATATCTACGACTTATTACTTTGGGAAAGACCGTGAAATTAGCTAAACGGTCCTTCCGAGTCTAAATATTTTTCGTAAGTAATTATTGAGAGCCTTGTAATTATATTCTTTAATTGTGGCAAGGCTCATCTCATTTTATTATTAACAGGCAAACCTAAAGCAAACTATAATTTTCTATTTTTAGTTATCTCTAATAATAAAGGAAAAGTTTTAATTAATTAATATTACCTAGTAGTTATTACATGTGGACCATGAATTCATATGAGCCTATGCCTTCAGTCACTTAGGGCTTGAATGCGGCCCGTAGGACAATACCATGGCCCATGCACAGAAAGGCTGGTTAGGTCCAGCTTCAGCCCAAGTCTTGGGCCGTGTATTAAGATGTCAAGGACAAATGACCTGAAGACAATATAATTTAAAAAGAACCAGATAAACCAAACCCAATGGCCAATGGTATTAATAGAGTATGATCCAAACACTGCCAACAATTATAATGAAGGAGAACAATACAGTTATTCTATTTAATGTGATTGATTACTTGAATTTTGGTTTTATGCTCATATTATTTCATTTACGACTACTAGTGTTTTCCTAAAGAATCATAAAGGTGAAGATTGAAGTGAAAACGTGGATTGAGTTTACAAATAGAGATAGCTTGGTTATGCAACTGTACCTAACACTATACATGAACACGAACTATATGAGATTATTTCATAAATTCTGGAAATGACTCGAATGCCCAATATTTACACTAAAAATTGGATGTGAAATAACATACTGCAGTAAACTACTGATGTATTTGCCTTGTTCTATACCTATTGAAAACGAATTAAAATACATTACACTTCACTATACTACACCATACAAAAATCAAACCAAATGGCTCGCTATGGAACTTTCATGCTTCTAGGAGAATAACTAATCCAATTAACAGTTCTTAGCTGAAACAGTCCAAAAATTCATTACAGTCCCAAATGAATATCTAATTTGAATATTTAAAACTACAACAATCTCAACATATTCAATAGAACATATAGCAATTCTTCTTCATTGAGTTTTCAAATCACTCATACATTCCAACCAAATTCCACATCGTTAAAGGCAAGAGTGTGTACCTAAAATTGAGTTACAATGAGAAGCAAAGATCAACTAGGGCAGTAATTTGAGCAGCAACAGTAGTAAACAAATCCCAGCAATAATGAAGCACACGTTTAAAATTCAACAACAACCAGTAAATGACAATCAACAGTGTAGAAGAGGTTCAACAGCCCAAGCAAATTGAAATCAAACTGGACAGGACAAATGACAAATCAACTGATCCAAGGAACTTGACAATTTACTAGAAACTAAGCAGAATTCAGTGAATCATTCACAGGAGATTGATCACCAATGAAACAGTGATTTTTAGTTTGCTTTTAGAGCTTTTCCATCTTTTTTTTTTTTGGTTTTTTGATATGAATTCAAAGTGTAAAAGAAGAGAAAATGATTTGAAAGTGCTAATTTCAGATCTGAAGTATAACAGGTATTTTTGAATTTTTCTAGGTTCAAAAGCTTGGCTAGGGTTCAAAACTTATAGGGTTCAACAGTCTAGAAAAAGTCCCTGTTATTCAGAATTGTTGCCTATTTATAGGCAGAAAAATGGGAGGGAATTTCAAATTGTTAATTATCTTAGGAGTCCCTTGTTTTAACTTTATTAGACAGATTACTACACTTATTTGTTTAAGGTTTGCACTAGAACCCATTCTACAAGGTTCTAGCTAATTCTACCATGTTCTAATTCCTTGGAATTCCTAGTATACCCTCACTTGCATTTGTTATTCACTGATTTGCCTTTTTATCCTGCCCATAGTACCCTTGTTACTAAGCTGAAATTACCATAAAACTATTCTGAATTTCCCATAGTGCCCTCACTCCCTTAGTTTTATTACTACTGACCCTTTTAATATCTCGAAAAGACCCCTGAAAATTAGTTGAATTTATCCAATTAACCCACAGCCCTTTGCAATTCAGATTTAATCATTAACTATTAGTATTATTCTGAATTTAACCAATCCTAAAATTAACTAAATATTAATCGGGTTTCAATCAGCTATAACCAATCTTGCTAACTCCTTATCAATTATCATCATTAATATAAAATCAGTTACTGAAATCATACTACTAATGATCAAAACCTAAATTGTTGTCAACTATTTTACCAGTAAACAAAAACTAATCATGAGAGAATCAATATCCAATATATAACCGATTTTTAAAGTATTTCAAACAAAATTCAAAAAATGAAGATTTACAGTCAACAAAATCTAACAAAATGCATGCAAACAATAAAAATAATAAAATAAAGAAAGAAAGAAAGAAGGACTTGAATGAATATTCGAAGGAAACTAGGGGGATTTGAGGGAAACAGGGTAGAGGGGTGGGATCAGTGGTTAACGGGGGTTCTGGGGTGTATTTTTAGGAAGGATTGACATAAGTCTTGTCTCCCGCCGGTAGGGTTCCGGTGGGGTAGGTGAGAGGAAAAACGGGCGGCTAGGGTTTGTGTTAGAGACGGGTGGAAGGTGAAATGATCAATGGTGTAAGTATACACCAGTGTATTTAAAAAACATCTAAGATTCTGAGCCGTTGGATTAGGCTCAGATCACTGGGCTTTGAAACGGTGTCGTCTCATTTAAGTGACGATTCCCTTCTACCCGTTGGATCAATCAATTGAACGGCCAGGATTTAACGACTGAAACGTCGTCGTTTGGCTTATTAAATGGTTTGTGTAATATGACCGTTTGATCAAGAATTTCAACGGCCCAGATCTATTAAGCTTAAACAGTGTCATTTAGATTTAATGCCAGGTAGACTGGGTAACATATTTTGGGCCTGGGGTCAATTTGGACTGGTGTATTTGATTTTTGGGCTACTGATATTATCAGTCCAATTTTATGTATATTTATATTATTTATCTTGTATTTCTTTTTGTAGTTTATTTAGTTTATATTTATTTTTTATCTTCTGTTGTATTTATTTATTTATTTTGTATTTATTTCTTGTATTTTCTTTTCTTTTATTTTTCTGATTTTGCTAATTTTAAAACTAATTAATTTCTATTTTTATGGTATTTTTCAATTAAAAACATAAAATGCGATTTTGATTTTTCTTTAATTTGTTCTAAGAATGTATTAATATCAAAATTGAAAAATTAAAATCCTAATGCCTCTGCATATTTTGTATATCTTTCGTATTTTCTCATGCACAAATAACATGCAAACAATTAACACGAAATCCACAGAAATTATTTTGTTTGAATTTTATGGGAATAAACGCATATGTAGGGTAAAAGTCACGTGCTCACAGCTGCCCCTCTTTGCTCGGGAACACGAAGAGTTTCCGTGCAAAGATAAGTGAGCAAATATGAACGACTTTTACCCGTTCGAGTATTCCGTTGTGAGGCATTTTTGAAAGGTTTTGACCGCACCCTGCTTCAGAGGTTGCCTACATATCCTGGGCTAAACAAGAATCATGTCAGTGTAGTTCGGGAATGTCTGGTAGCTGAGACTACCAGGGACTGTGATCTCACTGCTGTTGCTGTTGTTACTGATGTTACTGCTGACTGACCCCTTATTACACCATGGTAAAATAAAAGAAACTAGCCTAAGCTATGACCTAGGAGTTACAAAAATCCTATTCTATGTCTTCCATCTTGTTCTTGTGTTGCCTTGAACTTGTATCTTGTACTCTTCCCAAGACATTCTTGTCGTTGCCTTGATGACGTTCAACCACTTCAATTTGAAATATGTGTCCATTTTCCAGGTGGACTCCTGCTTGCAATTGTTTGAAAAGGTATTCCATTGTTTTCCAGGCGGACTCCTACTTGCGATTCCTTTTAAAAATGTATTCCCTTGTTATCCAGGTGGGCTCCTACTTACGACAAAACATACAACCAAAGAAAATTTTTCTGCCCTAGTATGGTGACTGGGCATATCATGTTATCAGATATTGAAACTAAAACTATGATTTAGATTGTACTTCCCTTGTTTTTTTAGGTGGGTGCCTGGTTTCTAATTTTAAAAATATTCCCTTATTTTTTTAGGTGGCCGCCTGGTTTCTAATTTGAAAGATATTCCCTTATTCTTCAGGTGGGCGCCTGATTGCCAAAATTTGAGCTCCCTTGTGACTAAAATTTTATCTTTATGTGAAAATTTCATCAGACTAAGATTTACATCTTAGGTGAAAGATTCAACAGACTAAGACTTTTAATCTTAGGTAAAAAATTCATCAGACTAAGATTTCCATCTTAGGAGAAAGATTCAACAGACTAAGATTTTTATCTTAGGTGAAAAATTCATCAGACTAAGATTTTCATCTTAGGTGAAAGTTTCAACGGACTAAGACTTTTAATCTTAGGTGAAAAATTCATCAGACTAAGATTTCCATCTTAGGAGAAAGATTCAACAGACTAATATTTTTATCTTAGGTGAAAAATTCATCAGACTAAGATTTTCATCTTAGGTGAAAGTTTCAACGGACTAAGATTCTGACTCTAGGAGATAATTCATCAGACTAGGTCCATTTTTATGTAATCTCAGGAGGAAGATTCATCAAACTGAGATTTTGACTCTAGGAGATAATTCATCAGACTAGTTTCATTTTCTGTGTAATCTCAGGAGGAAGATGCCTCAGACTGAGATTTTGACTCTAGGAGATAATTTATCAGACTAGGTCCATTTTCGAATCCAGACTTTCTTAATCTTTCAAATTCAACAATCTTTTCTTTATTTTTCGACTTTTGCCTTCCTTTCTTTTTCAACTTCTGCCTTTCCCTTTTTCAAAATTATGTTTTCCTTTTCCGATTTCTACCTTCCTTTTGTTTTTCAAATTATGCCCTCACCCTTTCCAACTCCTGCCTTCCTTTTGCGTTCCTTTTTCCGATTGCTGCCTTCCTTTTGTTTTCAAATTATGCCTTCCCCTTTTTTACATTATGACTTTATCTTAGGTGAAAAATTCATCATACTAAGATTTCATCTTATGTGAAAGTTTCAACAGACTAAGATTCTTTCCTTTTATCTTAGGTGAAAAATTTATCAGACTAAGATTTTCATCTTAGGTGAAAGTTTCAACAGACTAAGATTCTTTCCCTTTATCTTATCTTCCTTCCAACTTGAATTGTCTGCCTTCAAAACCACTTTCCTGAAATTGGTGTTTCAATCCTCCGAAAAATTACTTTCCTTAAAACTGATGCTTCCTTCCTGAGAACTACTTCCCTTTCTTTTCTCTTTGTAAAAACAATTGTATTGACCTTCATGTCCTTCAGATGAATACCCGATTTCAAGAATATTTCAACATGAAAGAAAATTTTCTGCCCAGTTTGATAATCCTTTTGTAGCGTATCTTTTGCCATCAATAACATTTTCGTGCTCCCGTTTCAAATCAAAGAAATATCTGTCAGTTTAAAATGAGGTGGTTGGTTTGTGGCCTTGAACTTTGATGACGATTGTTCTTTCACTTCCCTTGATAACTGACTTCTTTGTTCAAACCCGCATCCCTTACGGCCTATCATTTTACCAATTCCTCATGTTCATGACAATTTCCATCCCCATCAAAGTGTATGTTGTTCCTTTCTTGACGGATCCCACAAACTCTGATCTTAAATTCTATTGTTCCTTCAATGATTTCATTTGAAGACCTTGAATGTTTCTTGACTGACTCCTTCCTTTGTCAGAAGATTACCTCCTCTCTGTTCGAACCCCATACTTCCATTTGTTATATTGTTCCCGAGTTAGCATTTTGCTGACCTTTGTGTTTCCCATGAACCCCAAAACATTTTTAATTGTTACCCACTTCATTGCACATGTTGCTCTTTTGGTTTAAATCACCGGCCTTGCCTTTGAAGTCTTTATTATGTCATCACTAGTCATGACAACTTTGATTTCCTTTTGGGAAGATTTTGATTGCCATTGGTGTACCACTCTTTGTCAATCCTATCCTGTGACATTCTTTGATCTATTCACTTTCATCTGTTGTGTTGTTTGCACATCGAGCCTTCATATTTCGAGGATTTCCAAATTATATTGACGGCTGGCAACTCAATCATGTCTGACATTTTCCTGACTTACAACAATTGATGTGTTGGCCAAATCCCATCTCGTGCAATTGAAAAGCTTGGGGGCAAATTTTGAAATCACTTCTTTATTTGTTATGACTCGACAGACTCAGGAAGAAGGAAAGATAAGCAAAGTGGGAAGAATAGAGCGAAAGAAAAAGTGGGGAGAGACAATTCCTAACAAGAAACCTACAGAAGAATGACCCATCAGATGTGAATACCGACTCTAGTACCTTGACATGCACTTTTAGCCTTCTCTGTGTAGCAAATCTGATGCTCAACTCTTGTTGCAATTTTCTGTGAAACTAGTCTTCAATACTCCATTTGCCCAATCTGATTCATAATCCTTAGTCGACTTGTAGTGCCATAGGGTTTTCACCATCAAGCCTCTCTCATTTTTTGATTTTTCTATCAACTCACTGTCACTTTATGGTGCCCGTGAGGGTTTTCACCAATAAGACTCTCTCATTTTGATTTTTCTCATCTTGGGGTCCTGTGGTGGTTCTCATCATCTTTTTCATTCTTCATTTACTTTGTTCGGATGGGAGTGTTGCCCCTGATCTGATTCACCTTTGCTCGATTGACTCGGTATTTCTTGAAGATTGATCGAAAGGTATTTCTTTGGACCATAATGTGGCTTTTGGATGGGTTTAGAAAGAAGGGTATAAAGGCTCAAAATATTTCAATGTGGGTTCAGAACTACAACTTTCGGAATCATATTTATTCAACAAACATAACTTCTGCCCCAGTTTCATTTTTGGGGGATTCTTGGACTTTCCTTCTGTTGTGACTGGACCTCAGTGAGGCTGCCTATGTACCATTTCGGGATCAAGTCGAACGTAATTCAGATAACTACATTTGTTGTTGCGATATTTTCCTTCCCTCCACTCTTCTTTTTTCTTTCTTCTTTTCTTTTCTTTTCCTTCTTTTCTTTTCTTTCTTTTCTTCTTTTTCTCTTTTCTTTTCTTTCTTTTCTTTTCTTTTCTTTTCTTTTTCTTCTTCTTCATTTTTCTTTTGTTTCTCCAATTGATTCCCCCGTTACGTCCTCGAATTTTGTTTGTTCATTCCGAAAGAGGGATACGAAAGAAAATCTAATAAGGCTCAAAGGGATAACAAAGGATAAAGTGTTTGGATAGTAGAACAAAATGCCTTCGTCATCTCAATCTTCAAAACATACCAAGTACCAACTACACAGTTAAACACCTTTTGATAGATTCACATATTTGTCTTCTGTATTTGTCGATTACTAACATCATTGGACAACAATCTCGGTACCACGAATGATCCCTTTAGACGCGGTGAATTCTTGCTTTTAGCTTTAAACCGATGATGCATTATGCATTTCCACAATATTTCTTTATGTTCTATTTTCCCCAGTTTCACTTGATTCAGGCTTCAAAGTATTCCAGTATGCTTTTATTTCTTTCGAGTGCCCTTACATTTTCACATTGTTTCATTGCTAAACTAACTTTTAAAAACCAAGACGAGAATTATGTGTGCATGTCATGTCACCAAAGTCAGCGTAAAAAGAATTGTAAAATGACTAGAGACGAAATGACTAGAAATGTCAGGAAACAGAGAATTATATTAAACTGATGGTGAAAATGGTTGAAACAACAAAACGAACACACTATACTAGAATTACAAACCTAGACGGCACTAAACAAGCTATTATTACTAAACAAAGCAAAGTGGAAAGATAGAAAGGTTTGACTCCCAAGACAATGTCCGGATTACAACCCTGAAATAACCCGGGCAACAGAAATGACACCAAAATAAACCACCAAAACTCCAAGAGATGGAGCGCCTTCTCAATTACCAAGCATGGCATCTTAACCACTGAGTTCTACATTAATGTTGCCAAGACCACTATCTGCTTCAATATTTTCAACTTCGGTTGACAATTTCCCAAGAAGATTCACATCCCCCACGTCACCGGGCATCATTCCCACCAGGTGCGCCTCCTCGTGTAATGGATGCAGCACGATATTCTGAATGCCATTGTCTTGAATTAAATTTTCATGGATCATCCTTTCTATTTCTCTTTTCAAATCCCAACAATTTTCCA
The DNA here is from genome assembly GCA_026770625.1 of Nicotiana glauca. Lineage (NCBI taxonomy): Eukaryota > Viridiplantae > Streptophyta > Magnoliopsida > Solanales > Solanaceae > Nicotiana > Nicotiana glauca. Next base: position 20,625 of record MU784591.1, read on the forward strand.
CATTGTGCCCCAAAGCATTGGAGTGGTATTCACACCTTTTAAATGAGTCAAAGCTTCTCGCACGTCGATCCACCCGATTTGGAGGAATGGGCGTAATCATGTCATGTTGTTTTAACTTCTCAAACAAGCTTGCATAGGACTCTCCTATTGGTGTAAAATTATCTTTCAACTTTCGTTCCCTTTCATACCCCTAGCTTGGATGTGGGTTATAAGGTACTTGAAAACTTTGCAGAGGCTGGTGGAGATTTTGTGATGTTCGTGCTCGCTTTCTTGGGAGATTTAAGGGTTGGGAAACATACTGGACTGGATCAATAGAGTATAGAGTGTTCTAAGGTGGGTAGTAATGCTTAAGTGTGCCATGGAAAACCTGATGGGACTGCACACTCCTTCGAGATGTTCTCCTAGAACCTCTTCTCAACCCAGATATCATCATGATTTCTTCATCCCTCCCAATCACATCACCAAATTCAATTTGGACAGCCTGAGCTGCATCTTTGAGAGCTGCTTGACCTATAATTCTACCTGTCTTAAGACTGTTCTCCACCATTTCTCCCATTTTGATTATTTCTTCAAAGGTTTTAACAACTGCGGACATCATGTTTTGAAAGTAATCCGGCTCTTGGGCCTGAAGGAAAACAGTGACTAACTCGTGGTCATCCATGGGTGGCTTAGCTCTAGCTGCCTGCTCTCTCCGTTTGATGACATATTCCCTGAAACTTTCAGTTGGTTTCTTTTTCAGTTTAGAAAGGGAAATACAGTCTGGGGCGATGTCGATATTGTATTGAAACTGTTTGATAAAGGCCCGTACCATGTCATCCCAGACGAACCAACAAGATGTGTCTCGATCCCAAAACCATTCAGATGCTACTCCCGAGAGGCTTTCCCCAAAATAAGCTATAAGAAATTTTTCATTTCCTCCCACACCTCTCAATTGGTTGCAATACCTTTTCAGGTGGGCTATGGGGTTTCCATGTCTATCGTACTTTTCAAATTTGGGAACCTTGAAACCAGGCGGCAAGTGGACATCGGGGAACATACATAGATCTCTGAAGGAAACAATCTTTTGACATGCCATTGCTTGCGTGTTTTTCAGCTGTTGTTCTAATCTTTTAACTTTTTGGGCTATTTTTTCTTGTACCCTCTTTCGGGTAGGCTTCTCGATGTTCGCAGAAAGATCAAACGAGTACGAGTGGTACTCGGGAAAGTGGTACTGTTCTTGCTGTGTAGAAAATTGTGACTCATGACAAGGCTGTCCCTGGCCATTGGCCCAGGCTTGATGCATTTTGGTCATTTGTTGTTTCAGTGTTCTATTTTCCTCAACCATAGTAGATCCTTGTTGAACCCTCTAACCCTGAGTCTCTTGAGCACTAGTAACAGTTTTGATGTCAGTTATCATTTTCCTTGGATCTTGTCTTTCCAGCTTACCACAACCAACCACCACAACTTTCTTCACAATTCAAAACAAAACCTGTTATAATGGATTGAGTCGGTCCTCATTATTAACAACATCTTTTCGCATTTTTTTTTATTTTTCTTTTCCATTTTTTTTTGTTGTGGTCAAATCTTATGGAGATTGCCTACGTATCATGACCCCGCATGAATCAGACTGTGCGTAGTTCTTGCAAATTAATGCAAAAATAAAGAGATATTTTTTTGGATTTTAAAATTTTGTTTTTCTTGAAGGGAAACTACAGAAGCAGACTCCAACTACAACTCGATGATTAAAACTAGATCTAGAGTACATCATAGCTTCACATCCTGGGCCCCCTGGGGCATCACTCGGCATCACCACAGGCTTCCGCAAGACTGAGAAGGTTTCAATGTCAACTAAGACTATTTTTTAAAAACAACTGGCTATGTAATGGCTTATTTTAACAAAGTGGCTATTTTTGCACAATTGGTTTTAAAGGATACACACTCGATAATCAAAATTTCTGATCCTGGGGCCCATGGGGCATCATTCGGCATCGCCACAAGCCAACACAGATACTGGGGAAGTTTTAATGCTAAATGTGGCTATTTCAGCAAAAACCGGCCATGTAATGGCTTATTTGACAAAGTGGTTATTTTTTCTAACTTTATTTTGTGGATACGGCCTTTCGACATTTCCGCGAGGGAATATTTCAAGGTTGTGCCCGCAAATTATTTAAAATAACTCATAATGGCTATTCTTGCAAAAACGGCCTTCCGGCGTCCTTTTGAGGGACATATCAGCTTATTTTTAAACAAGAACGGCATCACCCGATTTATTAAAACAAAATCAAAAATTTTGACATTTTGTTTTGGCTATTTTTGAAAAAGGGGGTGGTTGGACCCGATGAGGGTTGCCTACGTATCTCACATCCGGTGAGAATCAAACAAGCGTAGTTCGGTCAGATTATTTTTAGACCAACTATTGACTTATTCCAACTATTTTGATAATTTCCTCAAAATTTCGACAGAGTTTCGTCAGTATTTGGACATCGATTTCTGTTAAAATTGCTATTTTTCTCTTTTCTTTCCCTCAATTAATTAACCGGCCAGCATAATTGCCCAAGACAAATAAATGCAACATATAATCATGCTCGGTCTTTTCATATTTAGGTCACCTATCCTAGACGGACCCAACCCCTGTGTTGAGTCCCCTAAGTCAGATATGATGCAAATAATCATCTTAATTCTAAGCTCAATATCCTGGTTTTTATTGGTTCTAGACTGTGCACCCGAGCGAACGACTCGAGTCGAGGAGGGGGCTACGTACCGGGGACCCGCAGGATCGTCCGGATTAGCAACTTGTCCGGCCTCTTTTCTTATTTTTGGTATTGACACTAACAGAAAGGGGAGTCTCAACCAGTAAACACATCCCCGGAGGTAAGAAGAGAAGGGTTTCGGCACGATTTTTATATACAGTTCACGTAATATCAAAGCGGTAAACATATAGCACATTGATCAAAAACATATAGGGAAATCAGATATAAAAAAACAGCAATTAACTGAGCTCGAATTCTTAAACCCTGAACCGAAGTTCTGGGTTTCTTTTCCCCAGCAGAGTTGCCAGAGCTGTCACACCTCCTTTTTAAATACTACTATACCCGCAGGGGCGTAGAGGAGTTTTTTTCCAATTTAGGACAGTCGGAACGGGATTAGTTATTTAAAATTTTTAGAGTCGCCACTTGGGAATATAATGGTGTCCCAAGTCACCGGTTTAATCCCGAACCGAGGAAAGTTCGACTCTGTTACAGTCTGCGAACTAGAAATTCGGATAAGGAATTCTGTTAATCCGGGAGAAGGTGTTCGGCACTCCCGAATTCTGTGGTTCTAGCACGGTCGCTCAACTGTTGTATTTGCTTTTATCTGATTTCAATTATATAAATTCAATTATGTGTGTTAGTGTTCCGCTTTTCAATTTTAAAGAATTGCAACGTCGTGAAAATGAATTCCTTAACCACACCGTACCAGTACGCCTGTGGCTTTAGATACATTTCGACTTCGTTGAGAGTAGGATTTGGGTCACATAAATGTGCACCCGTACTTGAGAATGTATATTAAAATTGTGCTTAAGATATCTACGACTTATTACTTTGGGAAAGACCGTGAAATTAGCTAAACGGTCCTTCCGAGTCTAAATATTTTTCGTAAGTAATTATTGAGAGCCTTGTAATTATATTCTTTAATTGTGGCAAGGCTCATCTCATTTTATTATTAACAGGCAAACCTAAAGCAAACTATAATTTTCTATTTTTAGTTATCTCTAATAATAAAGGAAAAGTTTTAATTAATTAATATTACCTAGTAGTTATTACATGTGGACCATGAATTCATATGAGCCTATGCCTTCAGTCACTTAGGGCTTGAATGCGGCCCGTAGGACAATACCATGGCCCAGGCGCAGAAAGGCTGGTTAGGTCCAGCTTGAGCCCAAGTCTTGGGACGTGTATTAAGATGTCAAGGCCAAATGATCTGAAGACAATATAATTTAAAAAGAACCAGATAAACCAAGCCCAATGGCCAATGGTATTAATAGAGCATGATCCAAACACTGCCAACAATTATAATGAAGGAGAACAATACAATTATTCTATTTAATGTGATATTGATTACTTGAATTTTGGTTTTATGCTCAAATTATTTCATTTACGACTACTAGTGTATTCCTAAAGAATCATAAAGGCGAAGATTGAAGTGAAAACGTGGATTGAGTTTACCAATAGAGATAGCTTGGTTATGCAACTGTACCTAACACTATACATGAACACGAACTATATGAGATTATTTCATAAATTCTGGAAATGACTCGAATGCCCAATATTTACACTAAAAATTGGATGTGAAATAACATACTGCAGTAAGCTACTGATGTATTTGCCTTGTTCTATACCTATTGAAAACGAATTAAAATACATTACACTTCACTATACTACACCAAACACAAATCAAACCAAATGGCTCGCTATGGAACTTTCATGCTTCTAGGAGTATAACTAATCCAATTAACAGTTCTTAGCTGAAACAGTCCAAAAATTCATTACAGTCCCAAATGAATATCTAATTTGAATATTTAAAACTACAACAAATCTCAACATATTCAATAGAATAGATAGCAATTCTTCTTCATTGAGTTTTCAAATCACTCATACATTCCAACCAAATTCCACATCGTTAAAGGCAAGAGTGTGTACCTGAAATTGAGTTACAATGAGAAGCAAAGATCAACTAGGGCAGTAATTCGAGCAGCAACAGCAGTAAACAAATCCAAGCAATAATGAAGCACACGTTTAAATTCAACAACAACTAGTAAATGACAATCAACAGTGTAGAAGAGGTTCAACAGCCCAAGCAAATTGAAATCAAACTGGACAGGACAAATGACAAATCAACTGATCCAAGGAACATGACAATTTACTAGAAACTAAGCAGAATTCAGTAAATCATTCACAGGAGATTGATCACCAATGAAACAGTGATTTTTAGTTTGCTTTTAGAGCTTTTCCATCTATTTTTTTTTTGGTTTTTTGATATGAATTCAAAGTGTAAAATGAGAGAAAATGATCTGAAAGTGCTAATTTCATATCTGAAGTATAACATGTATTTTTGAATTTTTCTAGGTTCAAAATCTTGGCTAGGGTTCAAAACTTATAGGGTTCAACAGTCTAGAAAAAGTCCCTGTTATTCAGAATTGTTGCCTATTTATAGGCAGAAAAATGGGAGGGAATTTCAAATTGTTAATTATCTTAGGAGTCCCTTGTTTTAACTTTATTAGACAGATTACTTCACTTATTTGTTTAAGGTTTGCACTAGAACCCATTCTAGAAGGTTCTAGCAATTCTACCATGTTCTAATTCCTTGGAATTCCTAGTATACCCTCACTTGCATTTGTTATTCACTGATTTGCATTTTTATCCTGCCCATAGTACCCTTGTTACTAAGCTGAAATTACCATAAAACTATTCTGAATTTCCCATAGTGCCCTCACCCCCTTAGTTTTATTACTACTGACCCTTTTAATATCCACAAAAGACCTCTGAAAATTAGTTGAATTTATCCAATTAACCCACAGCCCTTTGCACTTCAGATTTAATCATTAACTATTAGTATTATTCTGAATTTAACAAATCCTAAAATTAACTAAATATTAATCGGGTTTCAATCAGCTATAACCAATGCTAACTCCTTATCAATTAACATCATTAATATAAAATCAGTTACTGAAATCATACTACTAATGATCAAAACCTAAATTGCTGTCAACTATTTTACCAGTAAACAAAAACTAATCATGACAAAATCAATATCCAATTTATAACCGATTTTTAAAATATTTCAAACAAAATTCAAAAACTGGAGATTTACAGTCAACAAAATCTAACAAAATGCATGCAAACAATAAAAATAATAAAATAAAGAAAGAAAGAAAGAAGGACTTACTAAAAAAAAATAAGAACTCCGGCCAGCCTTTGGAACCTCAATAGTCCAATATTCCGACCCGTAACATACCTAACCAGGTGTTTTTCTTAAGAGAACACCTGATTAGGGATGTTATGGTCCAAAATTTTGGGGATTTATTATTTCTTTTTTTTTAAAAAAAATTTAACCAGAAAGGTCAATTTGATATTCAAAAGTTTATGGAGAGTTTTGAGACAAAAAGGGCGTGATGGTTGGGTAGAGGATAGTTAGGAGGTAGTTTGGTATGATTTTGGGTTAGTTTGGACAGTGTTGTGTTCGCCGGAGCAGGGTTCCGGTGACACTTGAATGAATATTCGAAGGAAACTAGGGGGATTTGAGGGAAACAGGGTAGAGGGGTGGGATCAGTGGTTAACGGGGGTTCTGGGGTGTATTTTTAGGAAGGATTGGCATAAGTCTTGTCTCCCGCCGGTAGGGTTCCGGCAGGGTAGGTGAGAGGAAAAATGGGCGGCTAGGGTTTGTGTTAGAGACGGGTGGAAGGTGAAATGATCAATGGTGTAAGTATACACCAGTGTATTTAAAAAACATCTAAGATTCTGAGCCGTTGGATTAGGTATATTAACGGCTCAGATCACTGGGCTTTCAAACGGTGTCGTCTCATTTAAGTGACGATTCCCTTCTACCCGTTGGATCAATCAATTGAACGGCCAGGATTTAACGACTGAAACGTCGTCGTTTGGCTTATTAAATGGTTTGTGTAATATGACCGTTTGATCAAGAATTTCAACGCCCCAGATCTATTAAGCTTAAACGGTGTCATTTAGATTTAATGCCAGGCAGACCGGGTAACATATTTTGGGTCTGGGGTCAATTTGGACTGGTGTATTTGATTTTTGGGCTACTGATATTATCGGTCCAATTTTATGTATATTTATATTATTTATCTTGTATTTCTTTTTGTACTTTATTTACTTTATATTTATTTTTTATCTTCTTTTTGTATTTATTTATTTCTTTTGTATTTCTTTCCTCTATTTTCTTTTCTTTTATTTTTCTAATTTTGCTAATTTTAAAACAAATTAATTTCTATTTTTATGGTATTTTTCAATTAGAAACATAAAATGCTATTTTGATTTTTCTTTAATTTGTTCTAAGAATGTATTAATATCAAAATTGTAAAATTAAAATCCTAATGCCTATGCATATTTTGTATATCTTTTGTATTTTCTCATGCACAAATAACATGCAAACAATTAACACAAAATCCACAGAAATTGTAAAAATAAGAGAAAATTGTTTTGTTTGAATTTTATGGGAATAAACTCATATGTAGGGTAAAAATCACGTGCTCACTGTCCGGGGGGTCAGATTTGGTCAATTTCGGGATTTGTGTCGTGATTTGAATATTTTCGCATAGGCTTCGTTCCTTTAGCATATATTGATGTTATGATGTTGTTTTTGGATAGATTATGAAAGTAAAAGGGGGGGGGGGGAATTGTATATTTTTAAACTTGTTCTCTTATTATTTGACTAGTTTATCAAATAATCGACTAGATGTAACAACTTAATAGTTATACAGACAGAAAGTAAGTGCAGGAATTAAAGAAACCCGAATTTTTATACTAGTTTGGATTCAATGTGAATCCTAGTACAGTCCCCTTGGGTCGCAAGGGAGTTCTCTTTAGTAAATGCGTTTCTCCGAGTACTGTGGAAATGACTTGATAACACAGCTCCTCTAACACTCTTTTCTTATTAATACAATGCCTCACCAGTGTTATACTCTCATTTCTTCTCTGACTTGTAACACAGCAGATCTTAGTGAACTACAATGTTTGTTTGCAGTAGAATAAAGAGAGGTTTTTGGTTCGATTAAAGTATATGTGTCTAAAGTTAAGGGTGGGTATAAATACTTTGATGAAGATCGAGGCTTGACAACCCAAGAGATATCATCCTTGGAAAGAGATTGATTCTTTCCAAGAATAAGATAGCTAGCCGTTGTTCTTCCTTGATATTCTTCCTTTAACCGTTGTACATAATTAAGGCTTGCTCCTTGATTATTGGTCCTTCCGAAATTAGCCTCTTAACAATCTTTACATGATCTTTGATCTTTCGGATATGCTGGCCTTGATTCATGCATTAAGTTTAGTCTTGCTTGATTCACTCCATCACAGCTGTCTGTTAATCTTTGCTGATTGATTTGCTGATTGATTTCTTTTCCTTAGGCATCCAGATTTGCTAATTGGTTTATAATCTTTTCTGATTGATATCTTTCCTCAAGCATCAAGATTGACTTCAGCGATCTTGTAGTATCTTCTCGATTCCTTGTTCTTTTGTAATTGATTTCCTACAGAGGCATATTATTTGCATCATTAAAACAATATCTAACAGTCTCCCCCTTTTTGATGTTGACAAAATAATATATAGATGTAAACACCAGTTGACTTCCCTGTTTTTACTCCCCCTTAATGTATGCAGTTGACTAGTCCATGGTACTCCTCCCCCTCAGTTCATGCAGTTGACTAGTCCATGGTTAGAGTCGACTCCTGCAGATGAATTGTACCTGTGCAGATATAACATATACTTCTCCTGCAAATGAATTGTACTTGTGCAGATATAACATATACTTTTCTCCCCCTTTTTGGCATCAGCAAAGAGGGAACAAACCAAGAACTAAGCAGAATATATAACATTAAACAGCAGAGTTATTGGGATTATCCAATGGCCGAGAAAACAACCCACAAAAAGCACCACAAAAAAAATAACCAAAGGCTAAAAAGCAGCCTATAACCAGCACACCAAAAAAATTGCCTGAAACAACCACACTAACGACGTATAAAATAAGTAAGGGTATTGTTGATAGCCTCCTTCAATTGTTCAAAGCTAGCATTGGCTGAGATGCTCACTCTATCAACCTGTCATGAATTTCCCTTAAGGCTTTAACAACATTCTCCCGGACTCTGAGAACAACAACTCTAATTTGGACACATCAGACCATGTTTACTTGGAAATAGCATGAATGTCACCAACAGTTGACTGATTAGTTGTGAGAAGATTTTTTATTTCAAAGAGTTGAGAGTCAATGGTATGAAGCTTGTCATCAAAATTAGGACTACCGGGACTAGGATGAGGAACAGAGGGTGAAGTTTTAGGCTCTATAGGAGCAGGCTTTGCTTCACTATCATGCTTCTTAACCCAGGAGCCCTTAACACTCACATAGCCCATAGTTGGATAGGGAAATTTGATGGGCTTCCAGAATCTGAGTGATTTCCATGCCATAGGGTAGATTGGTGGGATCTTCAGCACTTTCGATCATAAAATTGATAACCCAGGAGGAAAGCTTGATTTTGATTTTGGTCACAAGGCAGTTCACGAAGAAGGTGTCTCTTGGAGAGAAGGTTGAAAAGGAACCAGTACGGGAAAGAAAATTAGTTGCGACAATATGGGCCAGAACTCGAGTTTTGAAACTAACATCACTGGGACCTAGCTGGTTTGGAAGGGAGTCAGTGAGACACTCAGCAATACACTGTTTGGCTGGGTCAAAAGAAATTTCAAAGTCATCAGGCTAGGTGTTTTTAAAAAGTATATGAAAACCAGAACAACGACAATGAAAGAGTGAATTAAAAAGGGTACAATCAAGAAGAATGTGCTTGCCTAACACTAAAGATTCCAACCTATCAAGCTTACTAGAGTGGAGATTTGCATAAAAAATTTTTACCAGAGGTTCATATACTTTGGGTGGAGGAATAGAGAGAAACTTAACCCATCCTTGATAAACTAAGAGGTCTTTGACCTTGCAATTGAGGTCTTCCATGTCGTCAACGTTGACGACCCTTCCATGAGCAACAGGCTTGTCCTTCATAGCAACGAAGAAATCCCTATTTGAGGAATCCCAAAAGTTGAGGTCAGATTCGAGAGAGGCAGAAAAATCAACCTTGGATTTCTTTAGGGTGGAGGAGATAGGGGTTTCTTCCAAGGGTCGTTTACCTAGGGCTTTTTCTCCTCGGTGTTTAGAGTGTTCAGAGAAATCGTCCTGAGAAGAGGTGAAACCCTCAGAATGACCGGACCCTAGGTCTATCTTTTCTGGGGGCATAGATGGGGGGTTTTTCTTTGGAACGGGTGCTTTTTCTAGTAGAAGCTTAGGGATTTCTGGGATGTTTATCCATTGAAGAGAAAAGGGTTTGATCGGAGCTTTGGAGAGGACATAACAATGTAAGTGATTGAAAGGGTTCTCTGCCTTAAGAAGAGGGTTTTTGACGGTTGAGTATAGAAAAGGAAAAGATGTCAGTTGAAAGGACGTGACGATTGGCTTTCCAACTTTGAACGACGAACTGATGTGAAAGAAGAGAAAGAGAGGGAAAAAGCATATGCATAATTAATGCTGAGTAAAGGAAAATCATTACACAAAAAAAATTAACTGTACACATGGGTCCTAAAAGTTATTAGTAAAGCAAGTAATGCCAAGTAACTTTCTTAAATCACAAAATCTCTCCTCTAATATAGGTTTGGTAAAAATATCAGCTAACTGATCAGTGGTTCCAATAAAAGTTATTTATATATCTCCTTAAGAACATGATCTCTAATAAAGTGATGCTTGATATATATATGCTTTGCTCTAGAATAATACACATGATTTTTGAAAAGACAAATAGCACTTGAATTATCACAAAAAATTTGTATACACTTAAATGAAATTTCATAGTCACCCAGTTGATGAGACATCCACAGTAGTTGTGTGTAGCATTGTCCATGGCAATGTATTCAGCTTCAGTAGTGGATAGTGCAACTGATGCTTGCTTTTTTATATTTCAGGATATCAAAGCTTTTCCCAGTACACATGTACCACTTGTTCTTTTTTCTATCGTCTTTATCACCTGCAAGGTCAGCATCTGAAAAGCCTTCTAATTTAAAAGAGTTAGCGCGAGGGTACCATAGTCCATGGGATACGTCCCAATGAGATATCGAATGATTCTTTTTACTGCGGTTACATATGATTCCTTAGGATTTGACTAAAACCTGGCACATTTACATACGCTAAACATAATATCCGGTTGACTTGCTGTCAGGTACAGTAGTGATCCAATCATCCCATGATATTTAGTTTCATCAACAAGAATTCCCTGCTCATCTTTGTCTAGATTTGTGGAAGGGCTCATTGGTATGCCAATGGATTTTGCATTACTCATTCCAAATTTTTGAATCAGTTCTTTTGTGTATTTGGTCTGACATATAAAGGTTCCTCATTCAGATTGTTGAATTTGTAGTCCAAAGAAGAACATTAGCTCTCCCATCATACTCATATTGAATTCGCTTGCATAAGATTTGAAAATTCCTTGCACATAAGAGGATTAGCACTACCAAATATAATATCATCAAAATTTGAATGATGAGATTACCTTCCGATGATTTTTTAATGAACAATGTAGTGTCTATTTTACCTCTTGTGAAGTTGTGATCAACAAGGAAAGAACTAAGTCTATCATACCAAGCACGGGGAGCTTGCTTTAGTCCATACAATGCCTTAGTGAGCTTGTATACATGATATAGGAACTTTGAATCTACAAACCCAAGTGGTTGTTTCACATATACTTCTTCCTCAATAAATCTGTTAAAGAAGGAACTTTTAACATCCATTTGAAACAGCCTAAATCCTTTAAATGATATGTATGCTAGAAGAATTTGTATGGATTCCAAACTAGCTACTGGAGCAAAGGTTTCATTATAGTTGACTCCTTCCTATTGTGAGTACCCCAGAGCAATTAGTCTGGCTTTATTTCTTACAACTTTCCCATCCTCGTTCAATTTATCTCTGAAAACCCATTTTGTTCTGATTACAGAAACATTTTTCAAGTTTGGGTATCAAATTCCACACTTAATTCTTACTGAACTGATCTAACTCTTCTTGCATAGCTTGAACCCAACTTGAATCTTTAAGCGTTTCCTCAATCTTATTTGGCTCAACTTGAGAAATTAATGCAATATTTGCTTTCTTTTTTAGAGCTCCCCTGGTTTTCATTCCTTTATTCGGATCCCCTATAATGAATTTTTGGGATATTCAGGCTCGCTTCTCCATTCATTTGGACACACCACATTGGCAGTCGACTCGATTGGCTGATCTGGTATAGTGCTGCTGACCAGATGACTCTATCGCAGCAGATATATCAGTCAACTCTTGAGCTTTGCTTGTCTCCTGAATTTCTTGAGCTAGATCTTCATTACTTACGGTAATTCCTTTATCAGCCAAGGGATTCTTTTCATTGAGTATAACACGTACTGATTCTTCCACACATAATGTATGTTTATTATAGACTCTAAAGGATCCATCATTTAAAGAGTAACCTATAAAAATACCTTCGTCACTTCTTGGATCAAATTTTCCAAGATTATCCTTACCGTTATTATGGATAAAACATTTACTTCCGATGGGATGGAACTAGCTGGTGTTTGGACGTTTACCTTTCAATAATTCATATGGAGTCTTCTTCAGAATAGGTCTTATGAGTCATCGGTTGAGAATATGACATGTTGTACTTACACCTTGTGCCCATCAGTGATTTAGCAGTGAATGATCTAGTAATATGATTCTTGCAATATCTTGGAGGATTATGTTCTTTCTTTCTACAACCTCATTCTGTTGTGGTGAGTGTGGTGTAGAGAAATTATGAGTGTATCCTTGATCATTACAGAAATCTTCAAATGTTCTACTTTCAAATTCTCCTCCATGGTCACTCTGAATAGTTGAAATTAGATATCCCTTTTCTCTTTCAACCTTCTTGCAGAAAACTTCAAAATTTCTTAATGTTTCATCCTTATGAAATAAGAAAATTACCCAAGTAAAACGTGAATAATCATCTATAATAATAAAAGCATACTTTTTTCCACCTATATTAGCAGTTCTAGTAGGGCCAAATAAATCCATGCGAAGTAATTGCAAAGGTTTTGAAGTAGATACTATATCCTTGTTTTTGAAAGAGTTTCTGGTCTGCTTACCCATTTTACATGCATCACAGATATGAGTTCTAGAAAAATTCAGTTTGGGTAGACAAATAACTAACTCATGTTTGGACAGTTTTTCTATCAAATGCATGCTAGCATGACCAAGTTTCCTATGCCACAACCATGGATCATCAGTCATAGAAGTTAAACAAATATGACCATCAATCTTTTCAAAACTATCAAGGATATAAACATTTCCATACCTTTTTCCAGGAAGGACTATTTTACCTGATTCGTCTTCAATAGAACATCCTATTTTCTTAAAATTTACCTCATATCATGAGTTGCAAAGTTGACTTATGCTCAAGAGATTAGAGTTGAGGCCATCGACAAGATAAACTTTAGTGATGTCACAATTGTTATTGAAGGGAATTGTTCTAGTAACAATTCTTTTTCCTTCTGAGTCATCCCCAAATTTAACATTTCCTCCATTAATTTTTGTAACTTCCTTGAACAGTTTTTTGTCACTTGTCATATGACTGGAACACGCACTGTCTAGATACCATTTTCCTTTGTGGCTTATTCTGTGGTGTTCTCGCAAAACAAGGCGATTACTTTATTTTAGGTACCCAAGCTTGCCTGGGTCCTGGAGGGTTAGTGTTACTAGATTCAGAATTGTTCTTTGGTTTCCAAACACATCCTGAAACGTTTGCTTTACGAAAATGACAAAATTAATATTTATGCCCATTTTTGTTACAGTAATGACACGTAACTTTTGACCCACCTTTAGGTATTTCATCAGTGTTAGTACTAGTCAACTTAGTTCTTACTGGTCCTTTTTCAGTTGACTTGTAAGTTGTCTGGTTTGACCTAATAGAACTATGACTGGTGGACTTACGCATGCCATTGAGTCGCATTTACAATTCCTCAAACTCTTCTTGAAGTACTTCTTTTTCAATTTCACATACTTCATGTTCAAGTTTCCAGTCTTTAACTTGTTTAGTGAGTCTCTTAAGCCCATTCATCATTTTTTGAGACTCTTTCAAAGTTAAATCAAGAATATCCTGCAATTCATTGCATCTTTCACAGTTATAAGATCTTACCTCACTAGTTTCACCTCATTCCATGAAACAATTTTCATTTTCTACATCTGAAGTGTCCTCTTCTGTCCAGCATCCTGAGGATTTGTTCATTTCATTTTCCAGAATCGTCATGAAGCACAAATTTGCTATCTCTTCCTGGTCTAAATTGTCCTCATCGGTTTGTTCTTATTGAAACCTCTAGAGATCTTCCTTTTCAGTTCTGGACACTCAGCTTGAATGTGCCCAAATCTTCCACTCTCATAGCATTTTCCATTATTCTTGTCATGTTCATTGTATTGCCTGGATTGTCTTGGTGGAATTCTTCCTTTCTTTGTATTCTAGAATCTTCTCATTAGTCCATCCATGTTTCTTAATAGCATAGTAATCTCTTCTTGTAAAGCTTTAGGATCATCATCAATTTCATTTTTAGCTATTTTAGTTGAGGTCTTAAATGCGACTATTTTCTTTTTTTCTTCTTAACTAGTCTTCTTGAGATGCGTCCTTTCAAAAGCTATGAGTTCTCCTCGTAGCTCATCATAGGATAATTTGTTTAGATCCTAAGATTCTAGTGTGACTACTTTGGTCTGCTAGGTGGTTGCCAGACTCCTGAGAATTTTTCTAACTTGATCACCACTAGTATAAGTCTTGCCAAGTGCCTTTAGATTGCTAATTATTTTGCTAAATCTGGAAAATATTTCTTCAATGGATTCTCCCTCATTCATTGAGAAAAGTTCGTAATCATGAACCAACATGTTGATATGTGTTTCCTAAACCTTGCTGATTCCTTCATATGTGACTTCAAGCTTGTCCCACATTTCTTTTGTTGTGTCACAGCTTGAGATTTTCTCATTTTATTCACCACTTTAGCATTATGAAGCAAATTTCTCGCTTTAGTGTTAACTTGTACCACCTCCAATTGATCTTTTGTGTATGAATCTATATCTTTAGCATCAGCAAATGGTGGAGTAGCAGCAGGTAAGGGATAATTTCCCTTTTTGATGACTCTCCAAACTTTGATGTCATAGGCCTTGGTGAAAATCTCCATTCGCACTCTCCAAAGGGAGAAATGTTGTACATTGAAGTATGATAGTCTAACTTGTGAAGTTATTTCCTGAAAGAGAGCTCCTATGATAACTTGATTCGCTACGATCTTCTCTCACAAGTTTTTAAGCAAAAGTAGAATGTCAGCCTTGCTCTGATACTAGTTGAAAGTACAAGAGGGGGGAGGTGAATTGTATATGTCACACCCCTTTTTCTACCCCCAAAAAATAATATGTGTATGGGTTTATGGGTTAAAGAGTTTTTCTAATTAAAGTGACAAATTTGAGTATTGATTATTTTATTTACAGAGTTACCACTTGGGAATTGGTTTTCGGTGTTCCAAGTCACCTTTTATATGAATCCCTAGTCAACGGAAAGTTTGACTCTATTTTTATCGGTCTGCAAAAATAAAGTACGGTTAAGGATTTTTGTTGACCGGGGAGAAGGTGCATAGCATTCCCCGAGTCCCGTGGTTCTAGCACGGTCGCTTTATTGACTTAAAACTTGGCTTGAATTAATTTTGGACAAACTGTGATTTATTTGATTTTCATGTTTTACCTATCCGCTTTTATCTCTTGATAATTTTGAAAAATTAAAGAATATTTTGAATAATAGGACTCATAACCACACTACGCAAGCGAATGCGTGATCGACGAAATCTATTATTTAGTCATAACAGCGATACGCAAGCGAATCCGCATTCATGACAAACGATTATTAGCACGCTACAACTTTTTTTTAAAATTACTACATTATAAGAAATTAATTGTGACGACCCAAAGGGGTCATCACCTGTTTTAAATTAATTCTGTGCTCCTGTGGCATTGAAAACCTTATTAAGAGTTGCCTCAATTTGTGTGTGTAGTCCGGGTGCATAGGCAGAAAGCTTAAATATGAAATTCTGTGAAATATGCTAAATTTTGGTCTTTAAATGAATAAATTTGACTTTGGTCAATATTTTAGGTAAACAGACCCGGACTCGGACCCGTGATTTGACGGTCCCGGAGGGTCCGTAGGAAAATATAGGACTTGGGCGTATGCCCGGAATCGAATTCCGAGGCCCCAAGGCCGAGAAATGAATTTTTATATAAAATTATTTTCTGAAATTGTTTAAGGAAATATGAAATGGAAATCTATTAGAACGTGTTGGTATCGGGCCCGTATTTTGGTTCCGGCATCCTGTACATGTCTTATATATGATTTAAGATGTTTCAGTGAAATTTGGTTGAAAACGGACGTCGTTTGACGTGATTTGGACCTAAAATGGAAATTTGAGATTTTATGAAGTTTGAAAGAAGTGTTGGATTTTGGGGTTTAATTCGATGTTTATGTTATTATTTTGGCGATTTAATCACGCGAATAAGTCTGTATAATATTTTTGAGGTAGTGTGCATATTTGGTTTGGAGCCTCGAGGGCTCGGGTGAGTTTTAGATAGGCTACAGATGCATTTTTAGAAAATCTGGTATAATCAGTTCTGCAATTTTTGCATTTGCGAAACAGGTCTCGCAAACATGAGCCTGTCATCGCAAATGTGAGAAGGGGGAATCCTGCAGCTGGGTTGCAAATGCGACCATCTGGTCTACAAATGCAAAGTTGAGTCGGTCGCAAATGCAACATTTTGGCTCGTAAATGCGTTACTGGGACTTTCGCAAATGCGACACTCTTGGTCGCAAATGTGAAGTCCCTCCCTTTGCCCAGTGTTCACAAATGCGAACTTGAGTTCGCAATTCCCATATCAGGTATTCCCATATCTGCAACCTGCATATTTTACACTTAGCCGAATTTTGAACTATTTTTAATATTCTTTCAAAACACAAACTTCTTTGGTCGATTTTTCAAGAACAAGTTTACTTCCAAATCAATTGTAATTTAGTTTTTACTCATTTCTTTCAATCATTAACACCATTTAACAGGTTTCAACTTAAAATCAAAAATTTCCATGGGAGAATTGGGGGTTTTGGGTAGAACTTAGGTTTTTCTAAAAATTGGGGATTTGGACCTCAATTTGAGGTTAGATTTCAAAAAAAATAATATATTTGGGTTTGTGACGGAACGGGTAGCCATGTTTTGGTTCGAACCTCCGGGTTTGACCACGTGGGCCCGAGGGCAATTTTGGAATTTTTGGCAAAAATTTGAGAAATTTATTTTTATGCATTCAAATTGCATTTAGCGTTTATTGATGTAATTAAGTAACTTGTGACTATATTTGAGCTGATTAGTAGTGGAATCGAGGGGTAAAGCTATAATTGAGACTTGAGTTGAATTCAAAGCATATAGGTAAGTTTTCGGATTAACCTTAGCTTGAGGGATTAGGAGTTAAGTCATATTTGCTATGTGTTTCTTGTAAAGTACAACGTATAGGCATGGTGACGAGTATCTATACATCGATGTCGAGCATGACCGTGAGTCTTAAATTGATATTTTTTGTGTTCTCGAATGATACTATGGATGAAATAGTGAGTAGACTTATGATATTGAGCAAAGGCTTAGCTTATTTTCATTGAAGTTAATTATGAGTTAGAAATGGTGATAATAGAAATTCTAAAATTCGTATTGAGATTGGTTATAGCTGGTTCTCCTTGCCGGGATGAGTATATTTGTAATGTTGAGTTCCCTTGCCGGGATAGAGTATTTTATGATTAATCCCACTGCCGAGGTTGGTGGTTATGATTGTTGTAAGCTATATATATTTGGGAACGGGTTGCGCGCCGCAACATACAATATATCAGATTGGGTTGCATGCCGCAACATATATCATAATGGATCGGGTTGCATGCCGTAACATATATTATATTGGGTCGGGTCCCCAGATTCGAGGGACATGACCGGCACTCGACCGGGTATCCCCAGTCAGCAGACCTGGGTGCCTTTTCTATCCCACGTGTTACCCCGTATTTTTCATTACCTATTAACCAAGTGAAATAGCCATTTATCAATGAAACACTTTTACTAAACATACATAATATACATAGTTCTTAGCGTGGTTTACAACTTATATCGCCCAAATTACAAAATACATATTTACATAAGTTCGTAACCCACATTTTACTGTCTACGGAGCCTCTAAGGACACAAAAGGATGATACAATACTTGCCGTAATAAGGCTCCAGCTATACCTTATACAAACATCAAAACAAGATCCCAAAACAGAAGTAGCATGAGCCACATAGGGCCCCGAAAGGAAAGGGGCTCACCGAATCAGCTGACGGGAAGTGATGAGGAGCTACGATTGGTGGACTGGAGAACCTGCTATTGATCCACCTACAATCATAACACGAATGTAGCCCCCCAAAAAAAAGGGATGTCAGTACATTTGAATTGTACTGGTATGTATGAACAAACTTTTCCCCAAGTAAATTCAAACCATAGACAAGCAGGTAACAATAATAGAAACAACAATAAAATGCACAAGTAAAGGAACAATCAAGCCAAACAAGTTTTCAATCTCTCCTGTTTTCCACCTTCCACAATTCCACATCAATAATTTCACAATTTGCTCAAATGTTTATTTCAATAGTGATTTCGATCACTTTTCCACCCTTATTACCTCGGTCACCCTTATTACCTCGGCCATCATTATCACCACAACCCACACCTTATAACTTCGTGTTGCGGCACGCAACCTGATCCCACCGTATAGTCACAATTCACAAACAACACAACAACAACAACAATTCGTAGAGAACAACAACAACACTTCTCAAGAAGTAACAACAATTCACAAAGAATTTTCATAACCATCAATACCATTTTCCATCATTTTCAACAACTCATATGTAATTTAAGCCACCACAATAATTTCCCACAACAAGCCAAATATGTTATTACCACAGTTGTTCCAATTGCATCATTTACAATTTCCTTCCATCATTTGTTTCTCAACTCTTACCACATAACACTTTCACAATCACGCATTAAACCACAAACACTCAATCAAACAAATCAAACACCCAACAAACCAATCACAAGAATTTCACAAATAGTCCACATGGATCTCACATACCAAATAGTCGTACACCAAACAAAGTGACTCTACAAAGGTCAAAGTTAGCCATACATACCTTGTTTAAGCATTTCTTAAGTTACTACAACATTCCAGAAATTCTAGCAACTTCAATCTATTTTGAGACATAGCAAAACTGAGCAAAAATTAGAAAGGTATTCATGGTTTCAGCTCATTTGAGCATTTTATCAAATACTAGTTGAGCATCTAAATCTCAAATCTCTTTTTCAAGGTTTTTCCTTCATTCCCCAACCAAATCGTTACTTATTTATGTTAAACAATCTTCCCATAAACCTAAGTTGTACATGCATGAATACATAATAGTATTTCTCCCAAAAATAATACCTCAATATCCCATCTTATACTCCAAACTCGAAATTAAAACCTAGGGTATAGAATCTTGCCTCTTAGATGAAGAACTTGTGATTGGGTTCTTTGATTCTTGAAGATTGATACAAGATTTGGATGATTTAAATGTTGGGTTCCTCCTTATCTCTCTAAAATACTCTCACCTCTTTCTAAAATCAGTAGAAAATCACCCCAAATGAATCCCCAAAGGCTATATATCAAAATGGGGTCGGTAATTAGAAAATTAACCCTCCGATGTCAACTATGTGATCGCACAACTGACCGCAGAATGGGTATGCGGGCCGCAGATTCGTCGCAAAACTTGTTGCCCAGAACTAAGCTGTTCTGCCTCATTCTGTGACCATTCTGCGATCGCAGAATGGGTTTTGCGGTCTGCAGAGTTGCTTCTACGATCGCAGATTCGACCGTAGAGTCGCATTTTTCTAGCTTTTGGTAATTGGATCATAACATTGTGTAGGAATGTCCAAATGATGAACGGTTTGAAGTGTTGGAAACTAGACTCGAAGACCTTTCATTTGATAGTTATACATAACCTAAAAACTTATAAATATTTAGATATGCTCGTTCAAAATATAGACTAGTGCAAGATCATTGGGAATTTTAGCCTATTATGGACTTTTCCAATTTTTCTTAGACTTAGGTCTTTCCTTGGACCCCAAATTACTTACCATGAGACTTATACACATATTACCAAACCCAAAGGATGTACACCATGTTAATAGCACATAAAATATTATAATTATCCTACGTAGCACCAAGAAAGCACAAATTATTTAACAAAATTTTTTTGGGGCCTTGCATTCCCCCCCCCCCCCGGATCATTTGTCCTCAAATGAGGAGTAGAGTCCGACTTGAACGCTTAATATAATAAAGCTCCTTTCTTACTTACCACAAGACCTTAAATTTTGACTAACTCCTAAATTAAAATTTTTTTTCCCAAAAATTTCGGTAGAGTCTCCTTTGTAACTAGGCCTATCCACCTGCCAGAGAATCACCAAAATCGTCTTAACAACACATCCACAACTAGGCAAAGCACCATAATGTATAAATCAACAATACTAATCAAAGTATTACAAGAACTACATTACCTTAAGGTTACCAAAACATGGAATGCACAGTTTTAGATCAAAACACCTATATAGTACCTTTCAAGTCAAAACTAATTGATATTCAATCAAGCTAAAATATTTTCCTTCCACGACACTTTCAGGGTTCTAGATGACCTTCTCAACTTACAAGCTTTATCTTGACACATTCTCGGAAATAATATCAACTCCCAAACATACATAACAAGGATGACAGATAGACACCTCGCATGAGTTAACTATCCATTAACTTTACCTTTAATAATTTCCACTGTACAATTTACATTCCACCGGATATTACAATTCATGGTAACAACAACAACCTAGTGTAGACATCACATGACATCATACCATCAACAATGTCATTTTATAGTAACCAAACAATCATGTGTTCATAGTATTCCTTACCAGCCATTAATTTAATCACAAAGGTGTTCATCAACAAGAATATAATTTTATTTCAATCAACGATCCATATGAAGTCAAGCCACGATGATTCTTGCTAGTACTGCATCATATAGGATGTTACTATGATCATATAGTTCAATCAAATAAATTCATACCCTTTTTTATCACTACCTTGTTAGACATAAACATATGGAAACACAAAGTACATGAGGAATAGTTACGGGAACATCATACTCCTAGTGCAACCTAATGTGTAATACACTTATATAACCTTTATTATCAACTCACATAACATCTTCAAGGGAAAATATGGAGAATAACTTTCTCATCTTTAAAACTCTAAATCATTAGGCGAACACTCACACTAAACACTTGATGATCTTCAATAATTACTCTAAGGTGTGCTATTCATAAACTGACCATAAAATTACCTATCCAATACATATGTGATCACACTATGAAGCTTTATCTTTGACTTGTCTGAACTTACAATACCCAATGGATCTAATACAACGAGGAACAACAGAGTTCAAGATTAGGCTGGAGTTCTTTAGAAATCCATTAATGCGCTGAGTAGAGTACTTTATGAGGTTATATGCTACGAGACACAGAAGGTTACTACTAACAATACTTACATGGTTAATCATTGTGACTACCTCAATTATTACACAAATGAGGCATAGGGGTAAGTAGTACATTGGAAATATGAATCATTAAGGAGGAATACTCAAGTACACGAACCACTCATTTTCTAGAGTGTAAGGAAAATCCATCTATCAAGTATAAGAATACTCTGACACCTCGAATGTGATATGGGTTTCAAAATACATGAAGTTGAATTACACTCTTAACATTACTTGACACACAGAATCTATGCCATAAGCCCGTGAGGATGAAAAGAAGTTAAACGCTTATGAGATTATCATATTTCAGATAGCTTAGCCCTTCCTAATAATTGATCATATATGAGGAAACTAAAAATACGACCACTTTTCTTCCAAATCAACATGTCCATGATATGTGCAAAAATTTGAAGTCATCTAATCTCAACCTTTCACGAGTGAAACTCCATAGCTAGGACATCTTGACATTGGGACAAAATCATAAATTGGTTAGATGGTTCTAATAGTTAACACGACGCTCCGGGGAGAAGGAAAATAACACTCCTATCCAGCCAAGAAGGTGAGATACCAAGGGTAGTAAAACTCCCCGCACATGACAACGACATAGTGAATGATTCTAGAAGTTGAGGGTGTAAGGAAAACCAAACTCAATGAGACAGTGCACAATAATCATTGAAGGTTTGCAGATGTTCATGATGAGATCTCCATAGGTTTTGACTTGAAAAAGGAAGTGTCATAGTGACACATAGAAGGGCATGTTATCTTATGGTTATCGTATGAGTGTTGGGAACTAGCACAACGAATTCACTAAATAAGGAATACGATTAATACATTGTGGAGACATAAAGAGAAAATAATCATTTGTTTGAAGCTATATACTTTTGCTATATTAACCCCCAGACTGCATTGCAGGACCACATCATAGGTAACCACAATACTAGAAACTAAGTGAGCTACTTGCTGCGGGATATCTCAAGTGGACACAAAAATCATGGCGACACAAGATCTTCCTATGATGGAAATGTTAGGATCTCAATTTTCAGAAAACCTTTATGCACACGGTAAACATTTCGATTGATATGCACTTGTAGGATAAGTGTTGACGCATGTTCTCATGTTACTTGATAGTGAGAAGGTTTTCATGATGATACTTGCAAGAGAGTGGATTGGTTGTTCAAGCCATATAAGCCATATACACAATTGAGTAAAAGAGTGACTCGAGAAGGGTCACAACTCTGGGATGCTTTTCATGGAACTTGACACCACATGTACAAACATTATGATGGTGCATATATAGGCACAAGTGAGCAGATGTTGTCCACTTAAATAAAAACTTTCTGTAAGAAATTCATCGGGAATAGCCCCTTGTTGAGAATTTAGAAAAAGTAACTAGGAAGTATCAATAGCGTTATGACTTAATTCAGGAACATGATTATAGAGATCAATTCCTTAGGAAGGTGTAAGTAAGAGAACTATGATCGAGAGACTTTGTGAATAATACGTCTAATTAAGGACAAGGAAATCATAAGGGTTTAACAAAAAGGTTTAAACAATCACCACATTACCAAATAAAATGGATCACATAACTTTCATATAATTTTCATACCTCTAGGCTGCATTTCATAGCCCTTCCATAAGGCTCACATATCAAATTATACACCTATGCACTTCATACAATAATAAGGAAATCACAAGTACAAATCAAATACTTTAAATGATCGCCACATTATCAAATAAAAGAATCATGTCATTTTCACGTATATTAGTCCATTGGTACTTGGGGCCATAATTATCACATCAGACCTGGCACTAGGCCACATTTCATAACACAATCTCTTCTTTCCCGCATTTCACATCATTTTCGCATATTTCACATCAATATCATAATATGTTTCATATTCCCTCATGTCATAAGCATCACCAAGTACAATTACAATTCTAATTCTCGACACAACAACAACAACAATAATTCGTAGAGAATAATAACAACACTTCTCAAGAAGTAACAGCAACAATTCACAAAGAATTTCAATAACCATCAATACCATTGTCCATCATTTTCAACAACTCATAAGTAATTTAAGCCACCACAATAATTTCCCACAACAAGCCAAATATGTTATTATCACAGTTGTTCTCAACTCTTACCATATAACACTTTCACAATCACGCATTAAACCACAAACACTCAATCAAACCAATCAAACACCCAACAAACAAATCACAAGAATTTCACAAATAGTCCACATAGATCTCACATACCAAATAGTCGTTCACCAAACAAAGTGACTCTACAAAGGTCAAAGTTAGCCATACATACCTTGTTTAAGATTTCCTTAAGCTACTACAACATTCTAGAAATTCTAGAAACTTCAATCTATTTTGAGACATAGCAAAATTGAGCAAAAATTAGAAAGGTATTCATGGTTTCAGCTCATTTGAGCATTTTATCAAATACTAGTTGAGCATCTAAATCTCAAGTCTCTTTTTCAAGGTTTTCCCTTCATTCCCCAACCAAATATTTATTTATTTATGTTAAATAATCTTCCCATAAACCTAAATTGTACATGCATGAATACACAATAGTATTTCTCCCAAAAATCATACCTCAATATCCCATCTTATACTCCAAACTCGAAATTAAAACCTAGGGTATAGAATCTTACCTCTTAGATGAAGAACTTGTGATTGGGTTCTTTGATTCTTGAAGATTGATACAAGATTTGGATGATGGTTCCTCATTCTCTCTCTAAAATACTCTCACCTCTTTCTAAAATCAGTAGAAAATGACCCCAAATGAAGCCCCAAAGGCTATATATAAAAATGAGGTCGGGTTATAAAAATTAGAAAATTAACCCTCCGATGTCAACTATACTATCGCAGAACTGACCGCATAATGGGTATGCGGGCCGCAGATTTGTTGCAGAACTTGTTGCTCAGAATTGGGCTGTTCTGCCTCATTCGCAGAATGGGTTTTGCGGTCCACAGAGTTGCTTCTGCGATCGCAGATTCGACCGCAGAATCGCATTTTTCTAGCTTTTGGTAATTGGATCATAACTTTGTGTAGGAATGTCCAAATGATGAAAGGTTTGAAGCTTTGGAAACCAGACTCGAAGACCTTTTATTTGATAGGTTATAAATCACCTAAAACCTTATATATATTTAGATATTATCGTTCAAAGTATGGACTAGTGCAAGATCATTGGGAATTTTAGCCTATTATGGACTTTTCCAATTTTTCTTAGACTTAGGCCTTTCCTTGGATCCCAAATTACTTACCATGAGACTTATACACATATTACCAAATCAAAAGGATGTACACCATGTTAATAGTACATAAAATATTATAATTATCCTACGTAGCACCAAGAAAGCATAGTTTATTTAACAAAATTTTTTTCGCAGCCTTACAGTTTCACGCCGCACCGGGTGTATATTATACTTATTGGATCGGGTTGCACGCCGCAACACTTATATTTATACGTATGGATCGGGTTGCGCGCTGCAACAGTAGTGTTATCATATTGTTTTAGACAATATACTGTTCCTTCATATTTAATTCAGTTTCTGCTAAGTTGAACTGTTTCCCCGAGGCATGTACCCCCTCCCTTATAACTGCTCATTACTTGTTTATTTTTCTACAATATATTATATAACAACACAGGTTTTTCTGGAGTCTGGTGCTAGCCTCGTCACTACCTCGCGGGGGTTAGTCCAAACACTTACCAACACATGGCGTCGGTTGTGCTGATGCTACATTCTGTGCTCTTTTGCACAGATCCAGGTACCGATGCAGCATATGGTGTGCAGCGGTAGTTCGAGAGCTAGTCTTCAATCCACGAGATTCCCAAGGTATTCCATCAGGCGTCCGCAGGCCCGGTATCTCCTCTATCTCTATTTATGATCTGTTTCCTTTTGTATCCGAGATAGACTTTATTCCTTGTTTCAGATAGTTATATGTAGTAATCTTAGATAGTCCATGAATGTTGTGACACCAGTTTTGGGTAGAAGCATATGTGGATTTTCCTAATTATTTTGGTTTTCTCCATTTAAGTCTTCCGCTAAATTATAAATTTCGTTGTTGTTTAGTTATTTATCCCCTGTTCATTTAATTGGAAAACGTAGATTAAAAATAAAAGATTTATGGGTTCTAAAAGTGTAACTTGCCTAGCTTCTACGAGTAGGCGCCATCACGACTATCGAAGGTGGGAATTCGGGGTCGTGACAAGTTGGTATCAGAGCTCTAGGTTGCATAGGTCTCACAACTCACGGACAAGCTTAGTAGAGTATGAGGGATCGATACGGAGACATCTGTATTTATCCCTCAGAGGCTAACAAGTTAGGAAAATTTTCACATTTGTTCATTCTTGTCGTGCGGTTTGGTTTCTCAACACTAATTGAGTTTCTACTCTGTTCTTTTATAGATGGCGAGAACATGCGCTTCCTGATCTTCTTATCATCAGTATGATCCCCAGACAACTCACGTTAGGGGTAGAGGCCGAGGCCGGGCTAGAGGTCGAGGTAGGGGAAGAGCTTAGCCCCAAATAGTAGAACTAGTGGTGGAGCCTCAGGTTGACTTTGACGATGAGGTTTCAGCCCCAGCCCCAGCAATTTTAGTGGTCCCAGCTCAGCTCCCAGAGTGGTTTATTGCTACACCGATTCTTCAAGATGCTCTGGTCTGATTAGTGAGTCTCATAGAGAGTGTTACCCGAGCAGGTTTGCTTCCTATAGCACCAGCCGTCTCTCAGGAAGCAGGAGGGGCTCGGAATCCTGCTACTTATACTCTGGAGCAGGTAGCTCCCCAGGTTCAGACTCCAGTAGTTCAACCAGTTGGAGAAGCTCAGGCGGGTGTGGTAGCCCAGGCCGGTGATGGGGCAGCTATGTCTGTCGATGCTTTATAGAGATTGGATAGGTTCACCAAGCTCTTCACTACTACTTTGAACGGTGCATCTACCGAGGATCCTCAGTATTATTTGGACAACTGCCACGAGCTTCTTCAGAATATGTGTATTGTTGAGACTAACGGGGTTGATTTCGCTACATTCCGGTTTTCTGGATCCGCCAAGACTTGGTGGAGGGATTATTATTTAGCTAGACCAGCAGGATCTCCAGCCTTGACATGGGAGTGGTTCACACATATATTTCTGGAGAAGTTTCTCCTGATTACACAGCGAGAGGCCTATCGGAGGTAGTTTGAGCGTCTCCATCAGGGATCTATGACAGTAACCCAGTACGAGACCAAGTTTATTGATTTGGCTCGCCATGCTCTTGTTATACTTCCCATTGAGAGGGAGAGAGTGCGAGGGTTTATTGATGGACTCATTCAGTCTATTTATCCCCAGATGGCTAGAGAGGCTAGGAGCGAGATATCCTTTCAGGAGGCAGCCAATGTGGCCCGAAGGATTGAAATGCTATTGTTATTAGGGGTGGTCATAGAGCACACAAGAGACCCCGTCAGTCAAACCAATTCAGTGGTGCTCATCTGGAGGCAGAGATTCGTATAATAGGGTCATCCTCCTAGGCCCTTCCAGTCAGTGCTCCAGGTTTCCCATGGTGCATCAGGTGACCGTGGTTTTCACGGGCAGTATTCTGACCAGTAGTCCTACAGTGCACAATCAGCTCCTATCAGTGCACTGCTGCTCCAAAGCTTCCGGGGTGGTCATTTAGGTTGTCAGGGTCAGCCTCAGTTTCCTCAGCCACAACATTCGGGTGGATGTTAAGAGTGTCGTGAGTATGGTCACATCAGGAGGGCTTGTCCGAGGTTGAGGGGTGTTCAATCATAGCAATAGGGTCCCCGTCCTATGATTCAGGCACCAGATGTTCCACAGGCCACCCAGCCAGCTAGAGATGTGGGTAAAGGTACTAGAGGTGGAAGTAGAGGTCATAGAGGTGGAGCTCAGACCGCCAGAAGTGGAGGCCAGCCAGCCGTGGACTGTTCTAGAGAGGTAGATCAGAGTAGTGGGGCCCATCCCTGATGTTATGCTCTTCAGGCCAGGCCCGAGGTAAAGGTTTCAGATGCGATTATTACAGGTATAGTTTTGGTTTGTGATAGAGATGCTTTAGTGTTGTTTGATCCGGGGTCTACGTATTCATATGTGTCATCCTATTTTGCCCCATATTTGATCATGCCTAATGATGCATTGGGTATTCCTATTTATGTGTTTACGCTGGAGGGTGATTCTATCGTGGTCGATCGAGTCCATCGCTCTTGTGTTGTGGTGATTGGGGGTCTGGAGACTCGTGTAGATCTTTTGCTTTTAGATATGGACGACTTTGATATTATATTGGGGATGGACTGGTTATCACCCTATCACGCTATTTTGGACTTCCATGCCAAAACGGTGACCTTAGCTTTACCGAGTAAACCTCGTTTAGAGTGGAGAGGGACTCCCGATTATTCTACCCGTGGTTTTATATCATATGTGAATGTTTAGCGTATGGTCGAGAAGGGGTGTTTGGCCTATTTAGCCTATGTTTGTGATTCTAATACTGAGGTTCCCTCTATCGATTCGGTGCCTGTTGTTTGTGTGTTCCCTGATATTTCTCCTTCTAACCTGCTGGGTATGCCACCCGATAGGGATATTGATTTCTGCATTGATCTGGTTTCAGGCACTCAGCCCATTTCTATCCTGCCATATCGTATGGCCTCGCTGGAGTTGAAGGAGCTAAATGAACAATTGCAGGATTTGCTTGAGAAGGGTTTCATTAGGCCAAGTGTCTCCCCTTGGGGGGCGCTGGTGTTATTTGTCAAAAAGAAGGATGGGTCAATGAGAAGTGCATTGATTACCGGCAATTGAACAAGGTAACGATCAAGAACAAGTATCCACTACCGAGGATTGATGATTTGTTTGATTAGCTTCAGGGTGCCAGGGTATTTTCCAAGATTGACTTGCGATCTGGCTACCATCAGTTGAGGATTAGGGCATCCGATATCCATAAGACAGCTTTCTGCAGTCGGTACGGGCATTATGAGTTCTTGGTTATGTCATTCGGGTTGACGAATGCCCCTGTAGCGTTCATGGACTTGATGAACCGAGTGTTCAGGCCTTATTTGGATTCATTTGTAATAGTGTTCATTGATGATATATTGATATACTCCCGCAGCCAGGAGGAGCACAAGCAACACCTTAGAGTGGTTCTTCAGACTCCGAGGGATAGTCAGTTATATGATAAGTTCTCAAAGTGTGAATTATGCTTGGGATCAGTTGCATTTCTGGGTCATGTTGTATCAGCAGAGGGTATTCAGGTGGACCCAATGAATATTAAGGAAGTCAAGAACTGGCCTAGACCAGCATCAGCTACAGAGATTCAGAGTTTCTTGGGGTTGGCAGGCTACTATCGACGGTTCGTGGAGGGATTTTCATCTATTGCAGCCCCGATGACCAGATCGACCCAGAAGGGGGCCCAGTTCAGATGGTCGGATGAGTGTGAGGCGAGCTTCAAAAGCTCAAGACAGCTTTGACTACGACACCGATGTTGGTTTTACCCACAGGTTCAGGTCCCTATACAGTCTATTGTGATGCTGATGATAGGCTATAATTATGTATATTAGTCGATTATTACACTCTAATTTACTGCACTTTAGTTGAGTTTGCGCTTTAATCGCTAGTGTTTTGCACTAATGGTGTGTTTTATGCCTTGTAGGAGTGATTCTGAGCTATATCGATGCTATGGAATAAATTCAAGTGATCTAGAGCTTTGAAGTCTGAGTAAAATCCCAAGGAATTAAGCCAGGATCGTATTCGGGGATCAACGGATGATAAAACAACAAAACAATGACTCGAGGAGGCATATTGCGCACTGTTTAGTAATATAGACATAACAATTTGCTCAGAACACTATTTGGGCTCCACAATATATGGTTGGAAAGATAACTCAATGGGCTACAAATTTTATGTTTTACATTTGTTCAGATGAGGAATGGAACAGGGTGAAAATCGATCTCTAGCGCGAAGTATGCACGAAGTCGCGCGAGTTAAGGAGAGAGAGGCAGAATGTCAGAAAAAATGTGCGAAGTCACGCGCGAGCTCGCGTTAGTCACCTGGGAAAAGTGTCCTTTTTCACACTGGAGAAGGTATAATTGTTTGGGCCCAACCCTACTTGGTATATATATATAGGAGAACGTTTTTTAAAGCAATTTTTGACCAAGGAAGAGCACAGAGCCGCCGTGGAGGCCGGGTTTCATATTTTCTTCCACCAAACTTAGTCTTTTTATATTTCTTTGTATGATTTGTTGTATTTCTACCATGTCTATGTGGAGCTAAACTTCACGTTCTAGGGTTGTGGTCCTTTCATGACTATTGTTATTCGGATATTGATTTTGATTTCTTAGTTTATCATATTGGTTTATTTATTCAACCCTAAACTTAATTATTTGATTGCTTGATCACCAATTGAATACTATCTACGAATCTAGAGTTGAACTCGAAAGTGGGAATTCTAGATTGCATATAGGATTGAGTAGAGAAAGTTCTTGAACCTGGGCATCGGGGAACGGATTCGCGGTTAGGATAGACATATACCTAATTGCCTTGCTTGGTTGATTTACATGAATTATAAATGCATTTTTGTTGATTTTAACTCCATAGACATATAGGCGTTAGTTTGGCTTGAATAGGCGAGTAAGAACTCGACAGATTCTTATGAGCAATATTAACTCTATCAACCAATAAACTTGATAAATTAGTTAATCAATTCAATTGAAGAGTACAATAGGAATGTTAGATAGCCCATAACTCTAGATCGTTTTCATTACATTGATATCATAAATATCTACTCTTTCTCTCTGTTAAAAGTTCATTATTTATATTCTTTATTTAATTAGTTTAGAACCAAATACTTCTAGGTTTAATTCTTGTTTAGATAATTAGGATAGTCTAATTTAGTTAATAGTTAATCACAAGTCCTCATGGGTTTGACATCCGACTTTTAGTCACTTTATTACTTGACGACCGTGTATACATGCGTGTGCGCAACAGATGCTTCCCGTGTTGGGCTTGGAGCAATGGTTATGCAGGATGGTAAGGTCATTGCCAATGCTTCGAGGCCGTTGAAGATTCATGAGAAGAACTACCCGGTTCATGATTTGGAGTTGGTAGCCATAGTTCACACATTGAAGATTTGGAGGTATTATCTGTATGGCGTGGCATTTGAGGTGTTCACGGATCACAAGAGTCTTGAGTATTTGTTCAAGCAAAAAGAGTTAAATTTGAGGTAGAGGAGGTGGTTGGAGTTTTTGAATGATTATGACATAACCATTCTATATTATCTAGGGAAGGCCAATATGGTGGCCGATGTATTGAGTACGAAGCCAGCCAGTATCAGCAGTCTTGCTTATATTGCGATCAGTGAGAGGCTGCTTGCTTTGGATGTTCAGGCGTTAGCCAATCAATTTGTGAGACTGGATGTTTCTGAGCCCAGTCGTGTGTTAGCTTGCACGATCGCTCGTTCTTCATTATTGGAACGTATCCGTGATCGGCAGTATGATCATCCCCATTTGTGTGTCCTTAGAGACACGGTGCAGCACGGAGGTGCCAGGCATGTTACCTTAAATGATGATAGAGTTTTGAGATTTCAGGGTCAAGTATGTGTGTCTAATGTGGATGGACTCCGAGAGTTGATTTTGGAGGAGGCTTATAGCTCCTGGTACTCTATTCATCTGGCCGTTGCGAAGATGTATCAGGATTTGCGGTAGCATTACTGGTGCCGTAGAATGAAGAAGGATATCGTAGCATATGTGGCTCGTTGTTTGGATTGTCAGCAGGTTAAGTACGAGTATCACAGGCTTAGTGGTTTATTATAGAGGATTGAGCTTCTCGAGTGGAAGTGGGAGCGGATTACTATGGACTTTGTTACTGGACTTCCGCTAAATCGGAAGAAGTTCGATGCGATATGGGTTATTGTTGATAGGCTGACCAAGTCAGCATATTTCATTCATGTGGCAATCTTCTATTCTTCTGAGAGGTTTGCTCAGATCTACATTCGGGAGATTATTCCCCTTCATGGTGTGCCCGTATCTATCATTTCGAACCAGGGTACGCAGTTTACCTCACGCTTCTGGAGAGAAATTCATCGAGAGTTCGGTATCCGGGTTGAGTTGAGCACAGCATTTAATCCCCAAACGGACGGTCAGTCAGAGCGGACTCTTCAAATTTTGGAGGATATGCTCCGAGCTTGTGTTATTGACTTTGGAGATTCAAGGGATCAGTTCTTGCCTATAGTGGAGTTTGCCTACAACAAAAACTACCAGTCGAGCATCCAGATAGCTCCTTATGAGGCTTTATATGGTAGGCGGTGTTGGTCTCCGATTGGATGGTTTGAGCCGGGAGATGCTCGGTTGTGGGGTACGGATCTGGTTCAGAAGGCCTTGGACAAGGTCAAGATCATTCAGGATAGGCTTCGTTCAGCTCAGTCCAGGCAAAAGAGCTATGCAAACTGCAAGGTTCTAGATCTGGCTTTTATGGTTGGTGAGCGGGTATTGCTCCGAGTGTCGCCTATGAAAGGCGTGATGAGATTGGGGAAGAAGGGCAAGCTTAGCCCTAGGTTTATTGGTCCATTTGAGATTCTCGATCTAGTGGGAGAGGTGACTTATAGACTTGCTTTGCCTCCAAGCTTATCAGTCATACATCCAGTGTTTCATGTGTCCATGCTTCGAAGGTATCACAGTGATCCAGCCCACAAGTTAGATTTTAGCACAGTCCAGTTGGACAAGGACATGTCTTATGAGGAGGAGCCGGTAGCTATTCTAGACCGTCAGGTTCGTCCGTTGAGATCCAAGAGTTTTCCTTCTGTTCGTGTTCAGTGGAGATGTCAGTCTCCTGAGGCATCGACCTGGGAGTCCGAGTTCTATATGCGGAGTCGTTATCCTCATCTTTTCCCCGACTCAGGTACTTCTTTCTTCTATCTATTCGAGGATGAATAGTCATTTTAGAGGTGGGGAATATGACGACCCAAAGGGGTTATCACCTATTTTAAATTAATTTTGTGCTTCTAAGGCCTTGAAAACCTCATTTAGAGTTGCCTCGATTAGCTTGCATAGTCCGAGCACGTAGCCAGAAAGCGTAAATATAAAATTCTGTGAAATATGCTAAATTTTGGTGTTAAAATAAATAAATTTGACTTTGGTCAACATTTTGGGTAAACAGACTCGGACCCGTGATTTGACGGTCCCGGATGGTCTGTAGGAAAATATGACACTTGGGTGTATGCCTGGAATTGAATTCCGAGGTCCCAAGGCCGAGAAATGAATTTTTATGTAAAATTATTTTCTGATTATTTAAGGAAATTTGAAATGGAAATCCATTAGAACGTGTTGGTATCGGGCCCGTATTTTGGTTCCGGCGCCCGGTACATGTCTTATATATGATTTAAGATATTTTTGTGAAATTAGGTTGAAAACGGACGTCGTTTGACATGATTTTGACCTAAATTGGAAAATTCGAGATTTTGTGAAGTTTGAAAGAATTCTTGGATTTTGGGGTTTAATTCGATGTTTATGATGTTATTTTGGGAATTTGATCGCGCGATTAAGTCTATAAGATGTTTTTCAGGTTGTGTGCATAATTGGTTTGGGGCCCCGAGGGCTCAGGTGAGTTTTGGATAGGCCGCCGATGCATTTTTAACCTTTGAGAAAATATGGTATAATCAGTTCTGCAATTACAGGTCTCGCAAATGCGAGCCTGTCATCGCAAATGCAAGAAGGGGGAATCCTGTAGCTGGACCGCAAGTGCGAAATTGAGCCTGTAGCAAATGCGACCATCTGGACCGCAAGTGTGAAGTTGAGCCTGTAGCAAATGCGACATTTTGGCTCGTAAATGCGTTACTGGGACTTTCGCAAATGCGACACTCTTGGACGCAAATGCGAAGTCCCTCCCTTTGCCCAGTGTTCGCAAATGCAAAATTGAGTTCATAATTCCCATATAAGGTCGGGGTTTGCAATTGCAAACCCAGTTCGCAATTGCGAACCTAGTTCGCAATACCCATATCTGCAACCTACATATTTTACACTTAGCCAAATTTTGAACTATTTTTAACATTCTTTCAAAACACAAACTTCTTTGGGCGATTTTTCAAGAACAAGTTTTCTTCCAAATCAATTATAAGTTGGTTTTTACTCATTTCTTTCAATCATTAACATCATTTAATAGGTTTTCAACTTAAAATCAAAGATTTCCATGGGAGAATTGGGGGTTTTGGGTAGAACTTAGGTTTTTCTAAAAATTGGCGATTTGGACCTCAATTTGAGGTCCGATTTCAAAACAAATCATATATTTGGGTTGGTGGGGGAATGGGTAGCCTGTTTTTGGTTTGACCTCTAGTTTTGACCATGTAGGCTCGGGGCCAATTTTGGAATTTTTGGGCAAAACTTTGTGAAATTCATTTTTATGCATTCAAATTGATTCAATTAGTGTTTATTGATGTAATTAAGTAACTTGTGACTAGATTCGAGTGGATTGGTGGTGGAATCGAGGGTTAAAGCTATAATTGAGACTTGAGTTGAATTCAAAGCATCGAAGTAAGTGTTAAGTTTAACCTTAGCTTGAGGATTAGGAGTTGAGTCATATTTGCTATGTGTTTCTTGTGGAGTACGTCGTATAGGCATGGTGACAAGTCTCTATACGTCGGTGTCGAGCATGACCGTGAGTCTTAAATTGACATTTATTGTGTTCTCGAATGATACTATGGATGAAATAGTGAGTAGACTAGTGATATTAAGCAAAGGCTTAGCTTATTTTCGTGGAAGTTAATTATGAGTTAGAAATAGTGTAATAGAAATGCTAAAATTCGAATTAAGATTGGTTATAGCTGGTTCTCTCTTGCCGGGATGAGTATACTTGTATTGTTGAGTTCCCTTGCCGGGATAGAGTATTTTATGATTACTCCCCCTACCGAGGTTGGTGGTTATGATTGCTGTAAGCCATATATATTTGGGAACGGGTTGTGCACTACAACATACAATATATCGGATCGGGTTGCACGTCGCAACATATATCATAATGCATCGGGTTGCACGCCGCAATATATACTATATCGGGTAAGGTTACACGCCACAACGGGTGTATATTATACTTATTGGATCGGGTTGCACGCTGCAACAGTTATATTTATATGTACGTATTGGGTTGCGCGCTGCAACAGTAGTGCTATCATATTGTTTTAGACATTGTATTGTTCCTTCATATTTAATTCAGTTTCCGCTAAGTTGAATTGTTTTCCGAGGCATGTACCCCATCCCTTATAACTACTCATTACTTGTTTATTTTTCTGCAATATATTATATAACTGCAAAGGTTTATCTGGAGTCTAGTGCTAGCCTCGACACTACCTCACCGAGGTTAGGCCAAACACTTACCAGCACATGGGGATGGTTCTGCTGATGCTAAACTCTATGCTCTTTTGCATAGATCTAGGTACCAGAGAAGCATGCGGTGCGCAACAGTAGTTCGGGAGCTAGTCTTCAGTCTACGAGATTCCCGATGTTTTCCTGCAGGCGTCCGCAGACCCGACATCTCTGCTATCTCTATTTATGATCTCTTTCCTTTTGTATCTGAGACAAACTTTATTCCTTGTTTCAGACAGTTGTATGTAGTAATCTTAGATAGTCCGTGAATGTTGTGACACCACTCTTGGGTAGAAGCAGATGTGATTTTCCTTGTAATTTTGGTTTACTCCGTTTATGTCTTCTGCTTAATTATAAATTTTGCTGTTGTTTAGTTATTTATCTCCTATTGATTTAATTGGCAAACATAGATTAAAAACAAAAGATTTATGGATTCTAAATGTGTGGCTTGCCTAGCTTCTATGAGTAGGAGCCATCAGGACTCACGAAGGTAGGAATTTCGGGTCGTGACAAGTTGGTATCAGAGCTCTAGGTTGCATAGGTCTCACAACTCACGAACAAGCTTAGTAGAGTATGAGGGATCGGTACGGGGATGTCTGTATTTATCCCTTAGAGTCTGCCGAGTTAGGAAAAGTTTTACATTTGTTCATTCTTGTCGTGCGGTTTGGTTTCTCAATGCTAATTGACTTTCTACTTTGTTATTTTGCAGATGGCGAGAACACACACTTCAATGCAAGCCCCAAGCAGCTCCCGCTAGGGGTAGAGGTCGTGGCCGTGCTAGAGGCCGAGGTAGGGGCAGAGCTCAGCCCCGAGCAGTAGCACTAGCGCGGAGCCTCAGGTTGACTTTGACGAGGAGGTTTCGTCCCCAGCCCCAGCAGTTCTGATGGGCGCAGCTAAGGCCCCAGAGGGGTTTATTGCTACCCCAGTTCTTTAGGATGCACTGGTCCGATTAGTGTATCTTATGGAGAATGTTACCCGAGCAGGTTTGCTTCTTGTAGCACCAGCCTTCTCTCGAGCTGTAGGAGGGGCCCAGACTCCTGCTACTCGTACTCCGGAGCAGGTAGCTCCTGAGGTTCAGGCTCCAACAGTTCATCCAGTTAGAGCAGCTCAGCCGGGTGTGGTAGCCCAGGCCGGTGATGGGGCAGCTATGTCTGCTGATGCTTTATGGAGATTGGATAGGTTCACCAAACTCTTCACTACTACTTTCAATGGTGCATCTACCACGATCCTTAGTATTATTTGGATAGCTTCCACGAGGTTCTTCGAAACATGGGTATTGTTGAGACCAATGGGGTTGATTTCGCTACATTCTGGTTGTCTGGATCCGCCAAGACTTGGTAGAGGGATTATTGTTTAGCTAGACCAGCAGGATCTCCAGCTTTGACCTGGGAGCAGTTCACGCATATATTTCTGGAGAACTTTCTCCCTATTACATAGTGATAGGCCCATCGGAGGCATTTTGAGTGTCACCATCAGGGATCTAAGACAGTCACCTAGTACGAGACTAGGTCTATTGATTTGGCTCACCATGCTTTTGTCATACTTCCCCCTGAGAGGGAGAAAGTGAGAGGGTTTATTGATGGACTCATTCAGCCTATTCGTCTCCAGATGGCTAGAGAGGCTAGGAGCGAGATATCCTTTCAGGAGGTGGCCAATGTGGCCTGGAGGATTGAGATGCTATTATCATAGGGGGGTGGTCATAGGGCAGACAAGAGACCCTGTCAGTCAAGCCAATTCAGTGGCGCCTCATCTGGAGGTAGAGATTTGTATGATAGCGGTCATCCTCCTAGGCCCTTCCAGTCAGCACTCCAGGTTTCCTAGGGTGCATCAGGTGGCCGTGGTTTTCACAGGCAGTATTCTGACCAGCAATCATACAGTGCACCATCAGCTCATATCAGTGCACCGCTGCTCCAGAGCTTTCGGGGTAGTCATTTAAGCCGCCAGGATCAACCACATCATTCGGGTGGATATTATGAGTGTCGTGAGTATGGTCACATCAGGAGGGCTTGTTCGAGGTTGAGGCGTACTTAGTTGTAGTAGCAGGGTCCCCGTTCTATAATTCAGGCACCAGATGTTCCATAGGCTGCCCAGCCAGCTAGAGGCGGGGGTAGAGGTACTAGAGTTGGAGGTAGAGTTCATAAAGGTGGAGCTCAGACCACCAGAGGTGGAGGCCAACCAGCAACGGGCCATCCCAGAGAGGTAGATCAGAGTGGTGGGTCCTAACCCTGATGTTATGCTCTTTAGGCCAGGCCCGAGGTAGAGGCTTCAGATGTGGTTATTACAAGCACAGTTTTGGTTTGTGATAGAGACGCTTCAGTGTTGTCTGATCCGAGGTCTACGCATTCGTATGAATCATCCTATTTTGCCCCATATTTGATCATGCCTAGTGATACATTGGGTATTTCTGTTTATGTGTCTACGTCGGTGGGTGATTCTATCGTAGTCGATCGAGTCCATCGCTCTTTTGTTGTGGTGATTGGGGGTATGAAGACTCGTGTAGATCTATTGCTTTTAGATATGGTCGACTTTGATATTATATTAGGGATAGACTGGTTATCACCCTATCACGCTATCTTGGACTGCCATGCCAAAATTGTGACCTTAACTTTACCGAGTATTCCTCGTTTAGAGTGGAGAGGGACTACCGGTTATTCTAGCCGTAGTGTTATATCATATGTGAAGGCTCGGAATATGGTGGAGAAGGGGTGTTTGGCCTATTTAGCCTATGTTCGTGATTCTAGTGCTGAGGTTCCCTCTATCGATACGGTGCCCATTGTTTGTGAGTTCCTGATATTTTTCTTTCTCACCTGCCGAGTAAGCCACCGGATAGGGATATGATTTCTGCATTGATCTGGTTCCAGGCACTCAACCATTTCTATCCTGCCATTTCGTATGGCCTCGACGGAGTTGAAGGAGCTAAAGGAACAGTTTCAGGATTTGCTTGAGAAGGGTTTCATTAGACCCAGTGTCTTACCTTGGGGTGCGTCGGTATTATTTGTCAAGAAGAATGATGGGTCAATGAGAACGAGTATTGATTACTGGCAAGTGAACAAGGTAACGATCAAGAACAAGTATCCACTGCCGAGGATTGATGATTTTTTTTATCAGCTTCAGGGTGCTAGGGTATTTTCCAAGATTGACTTGTGATCTGGCTACCATCAGTTGAGGGTTAGCGCATCCGATGTCCCTAAAACAGCTTTCCGCACTTGGTACAGGCATTAGGAGCTCTTGGTTATGTCATTCGGGTTGGCGAATGCCCCAGTAGCTTTGATGGACTTAATAAATCGAGTGTTTAGGCCTTATTTGGATTCATTCATGATAGTGTTCATTGATGATATATTGATATACTCTCGCATCCAGGAGGAGCACGAGGAACACCTTAGAGTGGTTCTTCAGACTCTGAGGGATAGTCAGTTATATGCTAAGTTCTCGAAGTGTGAATTCTGGTTGGCATCAGTTGCATTTCTGGGTCTTGTTGTATCAGTAGAGGGTATTCAAATGGACCCAAAGAAGATTTAGTCAGTCAAGAACTGGCCTAGACCAGCATTAGCTATAGAGATTCAGAGTTTTTTAGGGTTGGCAGGCTACTGTCTACAGTTCGTGGAGGGATTTTCATCTATTACAACCCGATGACTAGATTGACCCAGAAGGGGACCCAATTCAGATGGTCGGATGAGTGTTAGGCGAGCTCCCAGAAGCTCAAGACATCTTTAACTACAGCACCAATGTTGGTTTTGCCCATAGTTTTAGGGCCCTATACAGTCTATTGTGATTCTTCCCGTGTTGGGCATGGAGCAGTGTTGATAAAGGATGGCAAGGTCATTGCATATGCTTCGTGGCAGATGAAGATTCATGAGAAGAACTATCTGGTTCATGATTTAGAGTTGGCAGCCATAGTTCACGCATTGAAGATTTGGAGGCATTATCTGTATGGCATGGAATTTGAGGTGTTCACGGATCACAGGAGTCTTCAGTATTTGTTCAAGTAAAAGGAGTTGAATTTGAGTCAAAGGAGGTGGTTAGAGTTGTTGAAGGATTATGATATCACCATTCTATATCATCCAGGGAAGGCCAATGTGGTGGCCGATGCATTGAGTAGGAAGTCAGCCAGTATGGGCAGTCTTGCTTATATTCCGGTCAGTAAGAGGCCGCTTGCTTTAGAAGTTCAGGCATTAGCCAATCAATTCGTGAGACTGGATGTTTCTGAGCCCAGTCGTGTGTTAGCTTACATGGTCGCTCGTTCTTTATTATTGGAGTGTATCCATGATCGGCGGTATGATCATCCTCATTTGTGTGTGCTTAGAGGCACGGTGCAGCGCGGAGGTGCCAGGCATGTTACCTTAGATGATGATGGAGTTTTGAGATTGCAAAGTTGATTATGTGTGCCTAATGTGGATGGGCTCCGAGAGTTGATTTTGGAGCAGGCCCATAGATCCCCGTGCTTTATTCTTTCGGGCACCACAAAGATGTATCAAGATTTGCGGCAACATTACTAGTGGCGTAGAATGAAGAAGGATATTGTATTATATGTGGGTCGTTATTTGAATTGTTAGCAGGTTAAGTACGAGCATCAGAGGTCTGGTGGTCTTTTTAAGAGGATTGAGTTTCCCGAGTGGAAGTGGGAGCAGATTACTATGGACTTTGTTACAGAACGTCCGCTGACTCGGAAGAAGTTTGATGCGATATGGGTTATTGTTGATAGGCTGACCAAGTCAGCGCATTTCATTCTTGTGGCAGTCTCCTATTCTTCTGAGAGGTTTGTTGAGATGTACATTCAGGAGATTGTTCGCCTTCATGGTGTGCTTGTATCTATCATTTTGGACCGGGGTACGCAATTTATCTCTCACTTCTGGAGAGTAGTTCATTGTGAGTTGGGCACACGAGTTGATTTGAGCATAGCATTTCATCCCTAGACGGACGGTCAATTAGAGCGAACTATTCAGATTTTGGAGGATATGCTCCGAGATTGTGTTACTAACTTTGGAGGTTCGTGGGATCAGCTCTTGCCCTTAGCAGAGTTTGCCTACAACAATAGCTACGAGTCGACCATCCAGATGGCTCCTTATGAGGCTTTATATGGTAGGCGGTGTCGATCTCCGGTTGGATGGTTTGAGCCGGGAGAGGCTCGGTTGTTGGGTATGGATCTGGTTTAGGAGGCCTTGGACAAGGTCAGGATCATTCAGGATAGGCTTCGTTCAGCTCAATCCAGGCAAAAGAGCTATGCAGATCGCAAGGTTCGAGATGTGGCTTATGTGAGCACGTGATTTTTACCCCAAGTAAAAGAATTCCAAAATCAAAATAAAATAACTTTTGGTTGCAATTGTG
>MU784594.1:0-42356 GCA_026770625.1 Nicotiana glauca
AAATTTCTAAAGTTTAAACACTTAATCTATAATTCCTAATAATTGGAACTGGAAATGATAACTTGACTGTGCCTGCGTGGCTTATATGCATATATCTGGACTGAGTGTGGATCGGGCTGCACGCTGCAGCGAATGCAACGATGATAGTGCGCTTGGGCTGTAGGAGCCCCTCCGGAGTCTGAACCCCCACAGTGAGCGCGGGTACCCAAATGGATCGNTACTATTTCTTGCACTGTGTACCAGATACCCTGGTGTTATTTGTAAATAGAGTGTTGTGCCCGAGGGGATGACTTATGTGCGGACTTGCATTACCTGATATCGCATTCATATGCTTACTGTTGGAAAAAGAATATTTTCAAAAGAGA
This sequence comes from Nicotiana glauca, assembly GCA_026770625.1. Classification (NCBI taxonomy): domain Eukaryota; kingdom Viridiplantae; phylum Streptophyta; class Magnoliopsida; order Solanales; family Solanaceae; genus Nicotiana; species Nicotiana glauca. Next base: position 366 of record MU784594.1, read on the forward strand.
TTTTAAACTGAGCTAGATGTTTCTAAAGGATTTTTACGATTTTACTGTTTTTCTCAAAAGGTTGTACTGTCCCATATAGCATGATGGAGTGTTCTTACGTGATTTCTTACAGCTCAGTTATTATTTACTCTTATTACCATTGAGTTGGAAGTACTCACTTTACTCCCTGCACCACGTGTGCAGATTCAGGTGTCCCGGGAGCATAGTTGAGCTATTTGCTGCTTCAGAGCTTCTCAGGAGTTGTCGAGGTAGCTGCTTGACGTTCACAGGACTCGACTCCTCCCCTATTCCTTTATTATTTCCGCATTTTTGAATATCAGTATTACTGAGGATGTATTATTTTGTTATCTTAGAAGCTCTAGACTCATGACCCTAGGTCTTTGGGAGATGTTGACTAAGTCAGTGATTCATACTGTCTCTAACTAGATTATTGGTTAATAAACTTGTTAAACGGTAATTTAATGCTATAAATTGAAAATGGGTGGTGTGATTGAGTTGTGAGTTTTAATTGGTCGGGCTTGCCTAGCAATTGTGTTGGGCGCCATCACGATCGGGATTGGGGTCGTGACAATTTAGACTTAGAAAAAAAATAGTTGTTGCGCTCGAGTTAATTTTCTTATATCTAATTACACTAAAAATTAAGAGTTTAATATGATTGAAAACTAAGTCACTAAAATAACTATTGTATTATAATTCTTATTAAACAAGTCTTATCTATAACTTTCAATTATAATTAAAAATAATGAAACTATATCCCATTATTGTGTGCATGCCTAATAACATCGAATTTAAACAAATATAATCTTATACCAATTAAATTGTACAATAAATTATTTATATTACATATCGAATCAAAGAATTAAGAATTTAATATAATTATACAAGAAGGGGCCATGTCTCTATTATGACTATTATTTGATATTTTAAAACTTAAATGATTTTAATGTTATTAGGTTTTATTTCAAAATGCTGAGAATTTTCCATGGCTAATAAAGGAGTTTATAAAAAATTATTTAGTATATCAGAATGCATAATAATCAAAGTATTACAAGTGATATCTAATATAATCTAATTGTATTACAAAGTATTACATCATTGTTAATGGTCTAATGATGTTTTGATAACTTAACAATTATCATAAATCTAATTAAGCACAAAAAATATAAAAATTATATAATTGAAATAAGAGCATATAACAAACTATGAAAAAAAAAGAAGAAGCATATAACAAATGTCACGACCCAAAATTTACTAAGGGTCGTGGTGGCGCCGGACACCGCTGTCAGGCAAGCCAACTGAAATACTTAATTAAATTCCAATTTTTGTATTGTCTAAAAACATTTTTCTTTATACATTAAATAACGAATAATAAAAATTACAGAAACAACCGCGAAATCTTTAACAAAACTTAACATTTAATAATCCAAAAACAATCCTCCCAAAACCCTGTGTCACAAGGGCATGAGCAATTTCTAAGAAATAATGTAATATAACAACCAACAATTTCTAAGAAATAATGTAATATAACAACCAACCGGAATACAATATTGGACAGAAATAAATACAGAAAACTGAAAGAGACTCTGCTGGCTGCGAATCGCCTCGAGAAGTGCAGTTCACCTAAGTCTCCATATCATCCGTGCTGGTACGCCCACCAGGCCACTAGGGATGCATATTCCTGTGCAACAAGAATGCACAGAAGTGTAGTATGAGTACGAAAATAACGTGTACCCAATGAGTATCCCGTCTAATCTCGAAGAAGTAGAGACGAGATGGTCGACTTCGACACTTACGAATGGTCCAATAATGATGTCTATCATACATTAAATTGTGAATTTCTATAAACATGATTTTAATCCAATAGAAGAAAACAAGTAAACAATTAATTCTTTTATAGAAAATTTTCAAAATTCCTTTTTCTTTATTATCCAAATATTCGCAAGCCATGAAGAAGCAACAACTTTAATAAGTTCAAGGAAGCAATACAAGCATGCGCAAATCATGCCGAGGTCGACGGCCCGCTCCAATAGAAATGTAAACTGTGCACTGCTGAGGGTCGAACGGCGCGAACCATAGATGCATCTATTTAATCTGCCGAGGATGTTGGCCCGCTCCAAAATTTAAACACAAACAGACAGTAAATCACGAGTCCACACAGAGCAATTAGCCAAAGAAAGTACATCCTCTTTTAACCATTTAAGAAAAATAAAGTTTAATCCTTTTAGAAATTTATTTACTAGTTCAATGTGATTTAAGCAATTCAAGCTGTCAATAAGTTCACAAATAATCCAAGTATAACATGCTCTTGGGTCCTAGACTACCCGGACAATAGCGTAATAGTAGCTACGCACAGACTCTCATCACCTCGTGCGTACGTAGCCTCCACAAATAGGAGCACATACTCAATTATTTCACCTATGGGAGCAATTCCCTCTTATAAGGTTAGAAAGGAGACTCACCTCGCTCCGAAGATCCATAACCGGCATTCCACGCCCTTCCGAAGACTCGAATCGATGCACAACGCTTCAAAACTAGCCAATAATTATGTAAATTCATTAATATATGCTAAGGTACTCATTATAATCCAATTTATAACAATTTCTAACCCCGATCGAAAAGTTGACAAAAATACCCTCGGGCCCACGTGCCCGGAATCCGAAATTTTTCGAAGATAAAATTTACCCATGAACTCACAAACTTAAATATATGATTTTCTCTTAATTCCATACTCAAAATCGTGGTAAAAATCTAAGAATACTAATTTTTTAGGTTTTCCCTCAAACCCCAAGTTTTCTACCAATTTTCATGTCTAAATCCAAATATAAACTTTGTATTTAATTCAAAACTAGCATAAATTACTTACCTCATGATGAATGATGAAACCCCCTATTCAAAAGCTCCAAAAATCACCCAAAATCGCCCAAGAATCGAGCACCAAAAATTCCAAAAACGAAATGGCAAAGTGAATGATTTTTGTGATTAAATATTTCTGCCCATCCGTCGCTAAAAGCCATTTTCGTCACTAAAAGTCTACTAGAAATAGCTTTACCAGCTCTTATTCAATTGATCATAACTTTCTGTACTAATGTCGAAATGATGAACGGTTTAATGTTCTGACAACTAGAATGAAAAGGCTACAAATTTTGTGTTTTGCACATTTCAGATTCCTTATAGATTTCTAGATATAAGCTTCTAAAATAGGCTCCTTGCATCAGAAATTTCTGGGGAAATCGCAAAAATAGCTTTACCAGCCTTTGTTCAATCTATCATAACTTTATGTACAAATATCCAAATAATGAATGGTTTATCTTTCTAGAAACTAGAATTCAAGAGCTACAACTATTATGTTTTGCGAATTTTCTGATTCTTTACGGATTGTAAGATATGTGCTTCCAAAATCGACTCCTTGCCTCAGCAATTTTCTGGCGAAACAGCTTCTGCAACAAAAATTTCAGCAGTTTTCTTTGTCCGAAATTCATTTCGTTAACCTTCCGAAATCCACCCGAGGCCCTCGGAACCTTAACCAAATATACCAACATGTTCCAAAACATGATACGAACTCGCTCGAGACCTCAAATCATATCAAACAATGTCGAAATCATGAATCGCACTCCAATTCAAGCTTTATGAACTTTGAAATTTCAAACTTCCACATTCGATGACGAAACCCGTCAAACTACATCCGATTGACTTAAAATTTTGCACACAAGTCATATTTGGCATTATGAACCTACTCCGACTTCCGGAATCAAAATTCGACCCCGATATCAAAAAGTCAACTTCCGGTCAAACTCTTTAAAAACCTTCAACTTCTATCTTTAGCCAAATGACTCCAAAATGACCTACGGACCTCCGAATTCACTTCTGGTCGCGCTCCCAGCTCCCGAATCACCATACAGAGCTATACCCAGACTCGGAATCCCAAACAGACATCGATAACCCTGAAATGCACTTCAAGCAAAACTTATGAAATTTCTTCCAAAATGATAACTTCCACAATAGGCGTCAAGACGCTCTCGAGCCATCCAAAACCCGAACCGGCATATGCCCAAGTCCGAAATCATCATGCAAACCTGTTGGAACCTTCAGATCCCGATTCCGAGGTCGTTTACTCAAAATTTTAATCCTAGTTAATTCTTTCAACTTTAAGCTTCCGAAATAATAATTCTCTTTCTCAATCAACTTCGGACTTCCCGAAATTCAATTCCGACCACGCGTACAAGTCATAATGCATGAAATGAAGCTGCTCATGGCCTTAAACCGCTGAACAACGCGCTAGAGCTCAAAACGAGCAGTCAGGTCGTTACATTCTCTCCCACTTAAGCATACGTTCATTCTCGAACGTGCTGAGAACTACACTGGAGTAGCTTGAAATCACTGTTCCACTTCTCATGCACCTTCCCGTGCTACCACAACTTAGTTGAGCACATTAGCTCGAAAAATTCTGAAGATATTCCCTTTTATCCACATATAGAACTCACATAAGGAGATATACCTCGAGCTAAATTGCTCATTAAAACAAAATTCCGAATATCATTCATAACCACACTAAGTGCATAATACCATCTTTGAGGGGACATGTTGCGCTGTAAGCTATGAAACTCAAGCACAACTGAGGTGCGATATACGATTTAAATCTCAAGAGCCATCTTGCTCATATAACCTCACCTCTATGCAAAACCTCAATACATAAGAGATTCACCAAGCCGTCTCACAACTCGCATGGTGCAATACATCATTACATGAAATAGCTGGCAACGTAATAACACCCTAAATACCCTTCCATAAGGAGCGCATCGCTGAAATGAACGCATCTGGCCAGATATAGAGCCTATATTCATTTTAAATCCATCCATATACCTCAAGTCGATCCAGATCGTACCAAGATAGGCCAATAACCTTTCAAAGGTCCAAAATAACTTCCTTTTCTCATAACACACGAGAACAACCGTCACAACTGGAGTAATCCTCCACAGTCCACAACACCATAAACTGAGTGCCCTCTAGGCATATATTCTCAACTTATTGATATCATCACAAATCTTCATACTTGGTCTAAATCTTTAACTGGTCAAGTGACGGTATGCCATACTTATACCATTTTCAGTGGGACACGCTTCCACAACCTATCATAACAGATAACAGATCCACACTAACACTGGAAAGCGATTAAGAATCCTTAACCAGGACGCAAAGCCTCTTCCACGAAGCACCGATCTCATGTGATGCTGAAGACAATATCAGCTAACCTTAAACATCGAAACTCCTTTCCTGCTCATCCGAGCTCGTGATATCCTTGTCAACACCAAACTGCAACTTTGATCCTCACTTCAAACTCCATATAACTTGCTGCACCCATCATGCCAGCATGCAATAGAACACGGTTTTCGACATAAATACGAACCACTAATAGGTTAACACTTCATCATATACAAACTGTTCACTTAACTTACTTTAGGAGAACCATAGTAACACGCAGGTGAATTCTTGAAACACTAGAATATGCAAATCTCTAAGTAGTGGTCTAAGCCACCATAGCCCTTTTGGGATCCGCCAACACATAACAGGCCATAACAATAGAATGATTCTAAATAACATCAATTACGGCGGCCGACAAGCCTCACACGTTCCATCATAATCACTTGCATAACTTGATCACACTGAAGGAACTGATCACTACCAGCATTATGCCAATTCAACTATGGCTAACCAACCTATCTTCTTTTCAATTTATCCTTGATTGCCTTAGAAATAATAATAACTCCATTCAACACGCTAATAACCGAAAATCTCGCAAGTAGTTAACCAGGCAACTCAATCATTGTCGGCGGGACTCTCCCACTTAGCTTGAAGCCATCATTACACGACTCTAGAATTCACCAGAATTCTTTATCTCTTACTGACATAACCTTGCGCAATCAACCGCCAAAATTCTCAAAATATCTCTGTAAAACCCCCTTTTTGAACTCTGAATCATCAACCACATTCGCACAACCGATATCTTTGCTGCACCACCAATAGAATCCCTTGAAGAAGCTTCGCCAACCACGCGACCGCTAACCTGCTCACAGGGAATAACCCACCTGTAGAAATTACTTCTCGACATGTTCCAACGCTACTGCACGGGGTACAACCACTATGACTCCAATAGCCCATCCTAGGTCCGAGCTCACTCTCTAGCTGCACTAGTACATTCACCCCTCGTGGACATCAATTAAATGTGCGGAAATACCCTTCCAGTTCAGAGTTATGCTGCATCCTTCTTCATTTCAAGCAGCTGCTTTCCGTTACATCAAATCTCCTGTAGCATAATAGCCTATATGCAACTCTGCCACTCTCCCACTTTGGTGGAACTCATCCCTTTAATTGACTACTCGACCTTTGCTTCTTATACTTGGCCTTCTAGAAATTTTAGCCACTGCCTGACACTTCCCATATATCTTTCCTCATACTTTGCTGCTCAGTTGATGCCTTAAATAAAATCTATCTTCGTAGCACTTGAACCCACAATCGCTACTAACTTTAAACCTTTTTTAAGAACATCTTTCTCGACCCGTCAACATTAGGAACACCGATTCAATCATGCACCGCCGCACCCCGCGATATCTAACAGTCGCTTCTTCAATACTTACCTACATTAACCTGCTCCAAAGGCGAATTTCCGAACACCATCACACCGGCGAGCTTAACACATACAATTGAGGATGGCGACACTACATCACATATGGAAATTACACCATGCTCAAAGACACCAAGTCATGTTACCCCATCAACCCAAACCTGAACATTCTCATCCCGATTGCTTTTCTGTTGTCGAAATAAAATACCGATGACAAAACTACTTCCTTTCTTTAGAGTGATCCCTGTCAAGCGAAAACCCATTTTTGAGAATGGATCCTGCTTGCCAGCTTTAGAATATCGACTCCTGTAGTCTCTAGATCATGCACTGAGTAAACCTCCCTTCAAGTCATACACTGCCCCGACACGTAGGCAAACATCCTACCATTATATCAATACTGCAGAATAATCGTTCATAAGTATCACGGCAACTTGTGACTATCCTCAGAGCTCTCAGAAGTACTGCTACTGAGCTGAAACAATAAAATATCCTTCCATAAGGCGACGATAATAGTCTATTCAACTATACCGGGAGAAACGTCCCTCACCAGATCTATAGTACCATTACGATTCTTCAATTCTCGATTTATAACAAGCGCTTTGCGTCGTGTAAGATTGAGTAGGAAGGGAATAAGGGCATAAGCCTCACAGGAATCAAATCGCACGATAAGGAATCAATAAGGGAAGTACTCCTAACAGTTCTGCAGCCTCCCGAGAATAAGCACAGACGTCTCCGTACCGATCCGTGAGACTCTACTAGACTTGCTCATGACTCGGGAGACCAACGAAAACCTAGTGCATTAATACCATGTTGTCACGACCCAAAATTCACTAATGGGCCGTGGTGGCGCCGGACACCACTGTCACGCAAGCCAACTGAAATACTTAATTAAATTCCAATTTTTGTATTGTATAAAATTATTTATCGAATAATAAAAATTTCAGAAACAACCACGAAATCTTTAACAAAACTTAACATTTAGTAATCCAAAAAAAAAAATCCTCCCAGAACCCGGTGTCACAAGTGCATGAGCAATTTCTAAGAAATAATGTAATACAACAACCATCCGGAATACAATATTAGACATAAATAAATACAGGAAACTGAAAGAGACTCTGCTGGCTGCGAATCGCCTCGAGAAGTGTAGCTCACCTAAGTCCCTGTATCATCCGTGCTGCTACGCCCAGTAGGCCACTAGGGATGCATATGCCTGTGCATTTTAAGTATGAGTACGAAAACAACGTGTATCCAATGAGTATCCCGTCTAATTTCGAAGAAGTAGAGACGAGATGGTCGACTTCGACACTTACTAGTGATCCAATAATGGTGTCTATAATACATTAAATCGTGGATTTTTATAAATATGATTTTAATCCAATAGAAGGAAACAAGTAAATAATTATTTCTTTTATAGAAAATTTCCAAAATTCTTTTTTCTTTATTATCCAAATATTCTCAAGCCATGAAGAAGCAACAACAACTTTAATAAGTTCAATGAAGCAATACAAGCATGCGCAAATCATGCCGAGATTGACGGCCCGCTCCAACAGAAATGTAAACTGTGCACTGCCGAGGGTCGAACGACGCGAACCATAGTTACATCTATTTAATCTGCCGAGGCGTTCGGCCCGCTCCAAAACTTAAACATACACAGACAGTCAATCACGAGTCCACACGAAGCAATTAGCCAAAGAAAGTACATCCTCTTTTAACCATTTAAGAAAAATAAAGTTTAATCCTTTTAGAAATTTATTTACTTGTTCAATGTGATTTAGGCAATTCAAGATGTCAATAAGTTCACAAATAATCCAAGTATAACATGCTCTTAGGTTCTAGACTACCCGAACAATAGCATAATAGTAGCTACGTACGGACTCTCGTCACCTCGTGCGTACGTAGCCCCCACAAATAGGAGCACATACTCAATTATTTCACCTATGGGGACAATTCCCTTTTACAAGGTTAGAAAGGAGACTCACCTCGCTCCGAAGATCCATAACCGGCATTCCACGCCCTTCCGAAGACTCGAATCGATGCACAACGCTTCAAAACTAGCCAATAACTATGTAAATCCATTAATATATGCTAAGGTACTCATTATAATCCAATTTATAACAATTCCTAACCCCGATCAAAAAGTTGATAAAAATGCTCTCAGGCCCACGTGCCCGGAATCCGAAATTTTTCGAAGAAGTTTACCCATGAACTCACGAACTCAAATATATGATTTTCTCTTAATTCCATACTCAAAATCGTGGTCAAAATTCAAGAATACTAATTTTTTAGGTTTTCCCTCAAACCCCAAGTTTTCTACCAATTTTCATGTCTAAATCCAAATATAAACTTTGTATTTAATTCAAAAATAGCATAAATTACTTACCTCATGATGAATGACGTAACCCCCTCTTCAAAAGCTCCAAAAATCACCCAAAATCGCCCAAGAACCGAGCTCCAAAAATTCCAAAAATAAAATGGCAAAGTGAATGATCTTTGGTGATTAAATATTTCTGCCCATCCGTCACTAAAGGTCATTTTCGTCGCTAAAAGTCCACTAGAAATAACTTTACCAGCCCTTATTCAATTGGTCATAACTTTCTGTACTAATGTCGAAATGATGAACGATTTAATGTTCTGACAACTAGAATGAAAATGCTACAACTTTTGTGTTTCGCACATTTTCAGATTCATTATATATTTCTAGATATAAGCTTCCAAAATAGGCTCCTTGCATCAGAAATTTCTGGGGAAATCGCAAAAACAACTTTACCAGCCTTTGTTCAATCTATCATAACTTTATGTACAAATCTCTAAATTATGAATGGTTTATCTTTCTGGAAACTAAAATTTAAAGTCTACAAATTTCATATTTTGCAAATTTTCAGATTCTTTACGGATTGTAAGATATGTGCTTCCAAAATCGACTCCTTGCCTCAGCAATTTTCTGGCGAAGTAGCTTCTGCAACAAAAATTTCAGCAGCTTTCTTTGTCCGAAATCCATTCCGTTAACCTTCCGAAATTCACCCAAGGACCTCGGGACCTTAACCAATTATACCAACATGTCCCAAAACATGATACGAACTCGCACGAGGCCTCAAATCACATCAAACAACGTCAAAATCATGAATCGCACTCCAATTCAAGCTTTATGAACTTTGAAATTTCAAACTTCTACATTCGATGACGAAACCCATCAAACCACGTCCGATTGACTTCAAATTTCGCACACAAGTCATATTTGGCATTATGAACCTACTACGACTTCCGGAATCAAAATCCGACCTCGATATCAAAAAGTCAACTTCCGATCAAACTCTTTAAAAACCTTCAACTTCTATCTTTAGCCAAATGACTCCAAAATGACCTACGGACCTCCGAATTCACTTCCGGTCGTGCTCCCAGCTCCCGAATCACCATACGGAGCTATACCCAGATTCGAAATCCCAAACAGATATTGATAACACTGAAATACACTTCAAGCCAAACTTATGAAATTTTTTCTAAAATGCTAACTTCCACAGTAGGCGCCAAAACGCTCCTGGGCCATCCAAAACCCGAACCGGGCATATGCCCAAGTCCGAAATCATCATACAAACCTGTTGGAACCTTCAAATCCCGATTCTGGGATCGTTTACTCAAAATTTCAATCCTAGTTAATTCTTCCGACTTTAAGCTTCCGAAATGAGAATTCTCTTTCCAAATCAACTCCGGACTTCCCGAAATTCAATTCCGACCACGCGTACAAGTCATAATGCCTGAAATGAAGCTGCTCATGGCCTCAAACCGCTGAACGACGCGCTAGAGCTCAAAACGACCAGTCAGGTCATTACATTCTCTCCCACTTAAACATACGTTCGTCCTCGAACGTGCTGAGAACTACACTGGAGTAGCCTGAAATCACTGTTCCACTTCTCATGCACCTTCCTGTGCACATTAGCTCGATAAATTCTGAAAATATTCCCTTTTATTCAAGCAAATAGGCCTTAGAGCCCAATTCCAACATCCGGAATTCTATGCCAGACCTGCTTCCAACATACGATCACCATATCAATAACTACAAGCAGCACCAAAACATGAAGGCATACCTTAGCTAAATTCACACCTTTCACCATTTTACTCATAAGACCACGATAACATTCTCTGATCAATTTAGTCAAAATTCCATGACTCTGATGCTCCCATTGCTCCTCATAACCTACATAGGTCTTGCTCTAACTCTGCCAATACTGCCACGACGGAAGAGATGTGTAGATATCCATAACCAACCGCCGAATGAATGATTCATTGGGTCTATACTCCTAACAGGAGCCATCACCTCATTCTGAACCAAATAATGGTCTTTGCTCCTTAACATACTTCATATAATCCGACTGCACTGTTCCTAGATCTAATAACCTTGTCTCACTCAGTACGAACTGCTTAGGCAGTAAGCCACCCCGGACATGATCAAAAGCCTCATACGATGCCGCAATGTGCTGATAGGATACCAATTCAAACGTGATACCAAAGAAAATAAACTCTGAAAAAGAAATGCAATTACCCCGCTCGCGAATCATACATGCGATGCGGTCAAAAACTAAACAGACATCCCGCTCTAATATGAGATTTCCTTGGAAAAATAGGAAACAAAACAGATCAAACAGACATAGGGAACTGTACTTAATATCACATTGTTGCGGCGTGCAATCCGATCCAAATAACATACCCATGGCGGCGTGCCACCCGATCCCATAACATGCCCATGGCGGCGTGCCACCCGATCCACATATAAAACTCACATAAGGAGATATACCTCGAGCTAAATTGCTTATTAAAACAAAATACCGAATATCGTTCATAAACACGCTAAGTGCATAATACCATCCCTGAGGGGACATGTCGCGCTGTAAGCTACGAAACTCAAGCACAACTGAGGTGCGATATACGATCCGAATCTCAAGAGCCATCTTGCTCATATAACCTCACCTCTATGCGAAACCTCAAGACATAAGAAATTCACCAAGCTGTCTCACAACTCGCATGGTACAATACATCATTACATGAAATAGCTGGCGACATAATAACACCCTGACTATCCTTCCATAAGGAGCGCATCGCTGAAATGAACGCATTTGGCCATATATAGAGCCCATATTCATTTTAAATCCATCCACATACCTCAAGCTGATCCTGATCGTACCAAGATAGGCCAATAACCTTTCAAACGTCCAAAATAACTTCCTTTTCTCATAACACACGAGAACAACCGTCACAACCGGAGTAATCCTCCACAGTCCACAACACCATAAACTGAGTGCCCTCTAGGCATATATTCTCAACTTATTGATATCATCACAAATCTTCATACTTGATCTAAATCTTTAACTGGTCAAGTGACTGTATGCCATACTTATACCATCTTTCTGTGGGATACGCTCCCACAACCTATCATAACAGATAACAGATCCACATTAACGCTGAAAAGCGATTAAGAATCCTTAACCAGGACGCAAAGCCTCTTCCACGAAGCACCAATCTCATGTGATGCTGAAGACAATACCAACCTTAAACATCGAAACTCCTTTCCTGGTCATCCGAGCTCGTAATATCCTTGTCAACACCAAACTTCAACTTTGATCCTCACTTCAAATTCCATACAACTCGTTGCACCCATCATGTCAGCGTGCAATAGAACACGATTTTCGACATAAATCCGGAACCACTAATAGGTTAACACTTCATCATATACAAACTGTTCACTTAACTTACTTTAGGAGAACCATAGCAACACGCAGGTGAATTCTTGCAACACTAGAATATGCAATCTCTAGGTAGTGGTCTAAGCCACCATAGCCCTTTCGGGATCCGCCTACACATAACAGGCCATAACAATAGAATGCTTCTAAATAACATCAATTACGACGGCAACAAGCCTCACACGTTCAATCATAATCACTTGTATAACTTGATCACACTGAAGAAACTGATCATTACCAGCATTATGCCAATTCAACTATGGCTAACCAACCTATATTCTTTTTAATTTAACCTTGATTGCCTTGGAAATAATAATAACTCCATTCAACACGCTAATAACCGAAAACCTCGCAAGTAGTTAACCAGGCAACTCAATCATTGTCGGTGGGACTCTCCCACTTAGCTTGAAGCCATCACTGCACGACTCTAGAATTCACCAGAATTCTTTATCTCTTACTGACATAACCTTGCGCAATCAACCACAAAAATTCTCAAAATCTTTCTATAAAACCCCCTTTTTGAACTATGAATCATCAACCACATTCGCACGACTGATATCTTTGCTGCACTACCAATAGAATCCCTTGCAGAAGTTTCGCCAACCACGCGACCGCTAACCTGCTCACAGGGAATAACCCACATGTAGAAATTACTTCTCGACATCTTCCAATGTTACTGCATGGGGTACAACCACTATGACTCCAATAGCCCATCCTAGGTTCGACCTCACTCTCTAGCTGTACCAGTACATTCACCCCTCGTGTACATCAATCAAATATACGGCAACATCCTTCTAGTTCAGAGTTATGCTGCATCCTTCTTCATTTCAAGCAACTCATTTCCGTTACATCAAATCTCCTGCAGCATAATAGCCTATATGCAATTCCGCCACTCTCCCACTTTGGCGAAACTCATCCCTTTAATTGACTACTCGACCTTTGCTTCTTATACTTGGCCTTCTAGAAATTTTAGCCACTGCCTGACACTTCCCACATGTCTTTCTTCATCCTTTGCTGCTCGGTTGATGCCTTAAATAAAATCTATCTTCGTAGCACTTGAACCTACAATCGCTACTAACTTTAAACCTTTTTGAAGATCATCTTTCTCGAGCCGTCAACATTGGGAACACCGATTCAATCCTGCACAGCCGCACCCCACGATATCTAACAGTCGCTTCTTCAATACTTACCTACATTAACCTGCTCCAAAGGGGAATTGCCGAACACCATCACACCGGCGAGCTTAACACATACAATTGAGGATGGCGACACTACATCACAGATGGAAATTCCACCATGATCAAAGACACCAAGTCATGTTACCCCATCAACCCAAACCTAAACATTCTCAGCCCGATTGCGTTTCCCTTGCCGAAATAAAATACGGATGACAAAACTACTTCCTTTCTTTAGAGTGATCCCTGTCAAGCGAAAACCCATTTATGAGATTGGATCCTGCTTTCCAGCTTCAGAATATCGACTCCTGTGGTCTCTAAATCATGCACTGAGTAAACCTCCCTTCAAGTCATACACTGCCGTGACACGTAGGCAAACATCCTACCATTATATCAATACTGCGGAATAATCGTTCATAAGTATCACGGCAACTTGTGCCTATCCTCAGAGCTCTTAGAAGTACTGCTACTGAGCTAAAACAATAAAATATCCTTCCATGAGGCGACAATAATAGTTCATTCAACTATACGGGGAGAAACATCCCGCACAAGATCTATAGTACCATTACGATTCTTCAATTCTCGATTTATAACAAGCGCTTTGCATCGCGTAAGATTGAATAGGAAGGGAATAAGGGCATAAGCCTCACAGGAATCAAATCGCACGATAAGGAATCAAGAAGGGAAGTACTCCTAACAGTCCTGCAGCCTCCCGGGGATAAGCACAAATGTCTCCGTACCGATCCGCGAGACTCTACTAGACTTGCTCATGACTCGGGAGACCAACATAAACCTAGTGCTTTGATACCATGTTGTCACAACCCAAAATTCACTAAGGGTCGTGGTGGCACCGGACACCGCTGTCAGGCAAGTCAACTGAAATACTTAATTAAATTCCAATTTTTGTATTGTCTAAAATTATTTTTCTTTATACATTAAATAATGAACAATAAAAATTTCAGAAACAACCGCGAAATCTTTAACAAAACTTAACATTTAATAATCCAAAAAAAATCCTCCCAGAACCCAGTGTCACAAGTGCATGAGAAATTTCTAAGAAATAATGTAATACAACAACCATCCGAAATAAAATATTGGACATAAATACATATAGGAAACTGAAAGAGACTCTGCTGGCTGCGAATCGCCTCGAGAAGTGCAGCTCACCTAAGTCTCTATGTCATCCGTGCTGCTACGCCCAGTAGGCCACTAGGGATGCATATGCCTGTGCAACAAAAATGCACAGAAGTGTAGTATGAGTACGAAAACAACGTGTATCCAATGAGTATCCCGTCTAATCTCGAAGAAGTAGAGACAAGAAGACACTTACTAGTGATCCAATAATGGTGTCTATAATACATTAAATCGTGAATTTTTATAAACATGATTTTAATCCAATAGAAGGAAACAAGTAAACAATTATTTCTTTTATAGAAAATTTCCAAAATTCTTTTTTCTTTATTGTCCAAATATTCTCAAGCCATGAAAAAGCAACAACAACTTTAATAAGTTCAAGGAAGCAATACAAGCAAGCACAAATCATGCCGAGGTCGACGGCCCGCTCCAACAGAAATATAAACTGTACACTGCCGAGGGTCGAACGACACGAACCATAGATGCATCTATTTAATCTGCCGAGGCGTTCGACCCGCTCCAAAACTTAAACACACACAAACAGTCAATCACGAGTCCACACGGAGCAATTAGCCAAAGAAAGTACATCATCTTTTAACCATTTAAGAAAAATAAAGTTTAATCCTTTTAGAAATTTATTTACTAGTTCAATGTGATTTAAGCAATTCAAGCTGTCAATAAGTTCACAAATAATCCAAGTATAACATGCTCTTTGGTCCTAGACTACCCGGACAATAGCATAATAGTAGCTACGCACGGACTCTCGTCACCTCGTGCATACGTAGCCCCCACAAATAGGAGCACATACTCAATTATTTCACCTATGGGGACAATTCCCTCTTACGAGGTTAGAAAGGAGACTCACCTCGCTCTGAAGATCCATAACCGGCATTCCACGCCCTTCTGAAGACTCGAATCGATGCACAACGCTTCAAAACTAGCCAATAATTATGTAAATCCATTAATATATGCTAAGGTACTCATTATAATCAAATTTATAACAATTCCTAACCCCGATCGAAAAGTTGACAAAAATTCCATCGGGCTCACGTGCCCGAAATTCGAATTTTTTTGAAGATAAAGTTTACCTATGAACTCACGAACTCAAATATATGATTTTCTCTTAATTCCATACTCAAAATCGTGGTCAAAATCCAAGAATACTAATTTTTTTAGGTTTTCCCTCAAATCCCAAGTTTTCTACCAATTGTCATGTCTAAATCCAAATATAAACTTTGTATTTAATTCAAAACTAGCATAAATTACTTATCTCATGATGAATGACGGAACCCCCTCTTCAAAAACTCCAAAAATACCCAAAATCGCCCAAGAACCGAGCTCCAAAAATTCCAAAAACGAAATGGCAAAGTGAATGATCTTTGTGATTAAATATTTCTGCCCATTCGTCACTAAAGGCCATTTTCATTAATAAAAGTCGTCACTAAAAGTCTACTAGAAATAGCTTTACCAGCCCTTATTCAATTGATCATAACTTTCTGTACTAATGTCGACATGATGAACGGTTTAATGTTCTGACAACTAGAATGCAAAGGCTACAATTTTTGTGTTTTGCACATTTTCAGATTCCTTATATATTTCTAGATATAAGCTTCCAAAATAGGCTCCTCGCATTAGAGATTTCTAGGGAAATCGCAAAAACAATTTTACCAGCCTTTGTTCAATCTATCATAACATATGTACAAATATCCAAATAATAAATGGTTTATCTTTATGGAAACTAGAATTCAAGGACTACAACTTTCATGTTTTGCAAATTTTCAGATTCTTTATGGATTGTAAGATATGTGCTTCCAAAATCGACTCCTTGCCTCAGCAATTTTCTGGCGAAACAGCTTCTGCAACAAAAATTTCAGCAGCTTTCATTGTCCGAAATCCATTTCGTTAACCTTCCGAAATCCACCCGAGGCCCTTGGGACCTTAACCAATTATACCAACATGTCCCAAAATATAATACGAACTCGCTCGAGGCCTCAAATCACATCAAACAACGTCAAAATCATGAATCACACTCCAATTCAAGCTTTATGAACTTTGAAATTTCAAACTTCTACATTCGATGACGAAACCCGTCAAACCACGTCCGATTGACTTCAAATTTTGCACACAAGTCATATTTGGCATTATGAACCTACTCCAACTTCCGGAATCAAAATCCGACCCGATATCAAAAAGTCAACTTCCGGTTAAACTCTTTAAAAACCTTCAACTTCTATCTTTAGTTAAATAACTCAAAAATGACTTACGGACCTCTGAATTCACTTCCGGTCGCATTCCCAGCTCCCAAATCATCATACGGAGCTATACCCAGACTCGGAATACCAAACGGATATCGATAACATTGAAATGCACTTCAAGCCAAACTTATGAAATTTCTTCCAAAATGCTAACTTCCACAATATGCGCCAAAATGCTCCCGGGCCATCCAAAACCTGAACTGGGCATACGCCCAAGTCTGAAATCATCATACAAACCTGTTGAAACCTTCAGATCCGGATTCCGAGGTCGTTTACTCAAAATTCCAATACTAATTAATTCTTCTAACTTTAAGCTTCTGAAATGAGAATTCTCTTTACAAATCAACTCCGGACTTCCCGAAACTCAATTCCGGCCATGCGTACAAGTCATAATGCCTGAAATGAAGCTGCTCATGGCCTCAAACCGCTGAACGATGCGCTAGAGCTCAAAACGACCGGTCAGGTCGTTAAAACAAACTAACAATGTCATATAGTACGAAAGAAGCTTTATGAAAAGATAATTAGAATGTTTTCATTTTATTTAAACAATTTATTGTTTATATATTACTTATTATAAATTAAATATTTATAATATTATTCTTTTTAGTTTTTGGTCGGCAATTATTTTACTTATATTTGTTAGCACATATTTTTTTTTTTGGCATTTAATGTAATACGTGTATTAATTAAGAAATAAAAGAAAGCAAAAATCTATACCAGTATATAAAATCAAGTAAGAAACGATAAAGGCCACTTAGCCCAAACCAAAGTCCCTAAAACCTAAACTACACACTGACTTCGTCTCTCTCCCGCCGCTACCTCCCTTTTCCCACTTTTTCATCCCATTCTTTAACCACGACTTAACTAGGAAGACCGAGAACGACAAAGAAGAGCGAGAGAGAACCCCATAGTTTCTCATTCTTGGACAGAAGAGGTAAGCTCATATCTATATATTTTTGGGTTTGTGAATCTGTTTATAGCTACTTCACTTAAATTTTGGAATATAACTTTTTGGACTATTCCAACAATTTAATAGATATTATATCTTATTTTTGATAAGTAGTGATTGAGAATCTGAAGATTTTAAAGTTATAATGTTGGGAGGAGCCATAGTTCACCGGCTGTAATAGAAAAGCAATATTACAAAATTGGGATGAAGATCATTTAAGTTGTTTAAAAAGTGTTTAAAATTTTCTTTTTTACTTCTTTTGTTGCTTTGTATTTTTTCCTTTTATTATCTGTTGGAAATTCTTGTAAATTATTTATCAAGACATGTTTTTTGTTCGCTTGAAATTCTATCAGCATTTTTACTAATCGCAGTTACATCTTTGTGTTAAAGTTTTAACTTAGTTATCCCTGTTAAACATATATGATCAGTTATTTTTGCTTGGTATTAAAATATTTTTTTTATTGACAGGTAGATTGGTGGAGTTAGAGCAATGACAAGTTAAGACCAAGATAAAGAGCAGTTGAAGACCCGAGGAGGAGTGAAAGAAGAAGATGGTGTCCCAAGCAAGATGTTGTTGTAGAAGAATTATGTATCATGATTGCTTTGAGATTTACAATTATGTGCAACTTGAAATCTATTGTGGAATGTAAATTCTTTTTATTCTTTGCTACATTATTCAAAGCTTACGTGTAACTTTCAATTTGTTTTGGAATCTAAAATATTTGGTATTTTAGCTATTATGAAAATCTCACTTTTCATAGCAAATGAAGAAATCTTTAGCTGTAATTTTATGTATTTCATGGTAAGAGAATGGATTCCTAGCTACCTATATATTTGTGGCAACCACTACAATTCATAACTATGAATTTTTGAACTTGTAGCTGAAAAAGGTACTATTGCCACAAAATTAAAATATAAAAATAGCCACAATATTTGAATTTTCATGGCAAATAAATTAAGTCTTTTGCCACAGTAAAATACCTCGTGGCACAATATAAAGATTGCTATATAGTTTATTTACCGTGGCAAAAAACTAAGATTGTTTGCTATGAGTATATATTTTGTTACAAAAAAGTATTATCAATATAGCTACAATGCTGAAAATATTCGTAACAATAAGTATTTGTCCTTAGCCACGGATCGTATAAAGTCTGTAGCTAACTTTTAGCTACGTTACATTTTGCTACGGATGCTACGTTAAAAAATATTGCGTCTAAAGTGTTTAGCTACGAAATTTTCATATTTAGCAACAATATATTTTGTAGCTACATATGCAACATGTTGTAGTGCCACCAATGTGGGACACAACTCTTTCCCAACACCCCCTCACGCCCAGACCTGCAACTGGAGCGTGGACAATATAAATGGGGACCCAACATCCGTAACAATAAATTGAAATGGGCCTGGCTCTGATACCATGATAAGAATGGACCTTGGGCCTAACTCAACCCCCAAAAGCTAGTTTGTGAGGTGAGGATTGTCCAAGTCCATATACAGAGACCAAGATACCCATAACCCAGCGATGTGGGACACAACTCAATACTTTGGTCTATCTACCTTAATAAGGTAAAGATAATATATGCGTAAATATTATCCTCCTTATATCTCATTTGTGAGATTCTAGTGGATTTGTTATTGCTATTGTTTTTTACTTGTTTAATTTGTCTTCTCATGTGCTCTATTTCCATCTTGTCAGACCTCCTTATATCACGTGAGCTCTCCATTATTCTTTAGTTTGATTTTGACTTTCTCCTATATTTTCAAGAGATACATTTATTTTTTGTTCTCGTCCATATATGCACATTGATTACTTAACATAGCCGTCAATTTTTTATATTATCGATGATAATTCTTCATCGTTTTGACATGGTAAGATTATAACTAACAGAAAAAATGGTGTTATGAGGTCTTGCCAAAAGAAGATTAATATTGCTCCTCTATATTGAGATGATCAAAATGGTATTGTTATGACCTTTGCTATGTAGATTTATGACCTTTTCATATTTAGGGTATTCAACTAAGTCACCCCAAATCTAATATGGCTCGTTCACCGATACATAAGTTGAGGAGACACATGCTCTTCTTGTAGAGACTCATGAAAAATCCACATTTCTAACAAATGTCCATTGAGTTAATAAATAATAATGCCTCTTTTCATAATTCACAATTATTGTCTCGCATCACACAAAAAAGGACGACAACTTAGGGAATATCAAACTAAGATAAAATAACAAACAATATAAATTATATTCAAAATCAAATATAATACATATGTGTCACATATATATGCTAAATATTGGTGACTTTGAACTAACTAAACTAAATTCTTTTGTGAAAAAAACGTATCTCCGTAATAAGATAATAAAAATGTGATGAAAAATATACTCGATGTGCAACATATACTCAAATGACAACTTAAAGCACATTTAAATTTTTCTCGTATAAATTACCATTTTTACTATATAAATTTTACCCTATTTTACTATATATATAAATTGTAGGGAATTTTACCAAATAAAGATCCAAATGCAAGTAACGGAGAAAAGATCCCCATGCAAAGTACAGGGACAAAATTGTCAATTTATGTGGATATTAGGGTGGGGTAGTGAAATTTGGAAACTTTTCGGGGCGACGCGAAGAGATACAGCGAAATATTTGGGGCTTGAGCTATTCCTTTATAAATACCACATCAAACCCCCAAATAGATAACATAACAATCAACAAGCATTCCACCTCCTTATTCTCCCCGCCGATCTCCTTCGGACTAATATCAAAATCACTACAAGAACAGAACAGTAACAGCAAATCTTGGCGACAAATTAGGGATTCAGAATCGATTTTTTCACGTCTCACTGTATGAACTTTAGGATTTAATTCATTCAAATGAGTATTGAACCCTTTAATCGGTAAAGTTCTTGATGAATTCATCACTCCATCTATGTTGAATTCGCCAATTATTCTTCTCTTCTTTGTTTGTTCAATTATTTTCTTGTTGGATAGATTGGTGAAACTTGCGGCTAGAGCTTTTTACGATGACATTACGACTAAAGGCGACAATCAGCCCAAATCCGGCAGAAGTGACAATCGAGGAATTGCGGTGGTTATTCTAGACGCACTCACAAGGTTCTCACTTTTACGTTTAATTAAACTTTAGTACCTATTTTGACTCTCTGAGGAAGATAAATAAATTACTTTGAAGCTGAAGAATGATTCTACCTGTCAATACTTTTCCTTTAGAAAAAATTAATGTTCTGAAATTACAAGAATTCCATGCTTAGCATCATCAAACTCGCCCAGACACCCCAAATTGCATTGTAGGGAGCAGTATATCTGTGTATTAAAAATCATATATTTCAGGCGGCAATGGGTGAGGGAAGAAGACTTGGCAAAGGACTTGAAGTTGCACACAAAGCAACTCCGCCGCACCTTGCGTTTCTTTGAAGAAGAAAAGCTCATCACGCGGGATCATAGGAAAGAGGTTGGTTTTATGCTCTATTGCTACAAAGATTATTTTTTAGTTAGCTTTATGCTATCTTCTTGCCTTAGTTTCAGACCGAGTGTTCCTGACTTTAGATATCTGAAGCAGCACTGTTTGTTTCCTTAACTTAGCAATTGAATCCCTTCTACATAAATTCTGTCTTAAGTAAATAGTAAGATGTGAGAAATCTGTTGTTTTGAGCATGCTAAGTTGTGTCTCTTTACCCCATTTTGAGTATTGATTTGTGATGTAATTTATTCAAACAAAATCTTATCTAAATAATATGAAATTGTTACATTGTGTTCCTTTGCCTACCTACCAACACAAATAAATGATAAGGAAGCCAAGTGTGAAGTTCTGTCCTACGAAGCTCATCAATGTTTAGTCTAAGCCAAAATGAATCCTAGTTTTTTATTGCCTTACCCGTTACTATGTTCTCTTACACGGAATACTCCTCCTAGTTGAATTTGTGGTAAATTCTATTTGTTCTTCACTCCCCCGGGAAGAAACTGAGACCTTTCGGACAAATGCACTGGTACAACAAGGAAGAAGAGTTTTTCTATTAATAATACAATAAAGTACCATTTTGACTTTTATGAGCTCATTTTTAACCTTAGGCCTCATTAACTTAATTGCTAATGCCACAAACTAAAGGCGTTCTAATGAATGTTTTACATTCTAAAAAAAAGGTGTTTATGTAAAAGCCGTGATAGGTGACAAGGGGGATTTTGATATCATATGTTGTCTGTGATGACGAGGGTGATTTTCCCGCATTTTTATCCCCCGTAACCTAGTTGCTAATGTGCAACCAACTCCCTCCTCTTCCAAAAGGTGATGGGTGAAAAAGGGGCGATTCAATAATATGTTGTCTGTTATTATCACATACTACTAACTTTTTCCAGATTTTGCCTACAATTACTTTGCAAAATAATCTGCTATTCATTCTCTGTCAATCTATTGTTGCAGGGAGCAAAAGGTGCAAAAGTATACAATGCTGCAGTTGCAGCTACTGTTGATGTCCTGCAGAATGGGAAAGAAGGAGATGACAAAATAAAGATGCATACTCATTCTTATTGCTGCCTGGATTATTCTCAGGTTCTCACCCCAAACCCCTGGTTGCTTAGTTAAATTTACCAAATTTGTAATTATTGAAGAATTCTGGTACTTCTAGTCATAGCATTTCCAGACTGACTGATCGACGAACAACCAAAAAATAATAGTAAAGGTTTTATCTAATTTTAGGTGGTTGAATTCAACCAAGAGAAACTTAAGTAATCTAAAGTAACACCAGTTGCGGTTATCACGGTACTAGCACAAGCATGATTGTTGACCAGGGATAACTTCTCATGCATCTTGGATATCTTTGATGTTTAACTATATTGCTACTTCCATCAAAGTGAAAGATTTTAGGGCATTTAAAATTCTGCAGATATTTGATGTCGTGAGGTACAGACTACACCGAATGAAGAAAAAGTTAAGAGATGAGCTGGATAACAAAAACACAGTGCAGGAGTATATATGTCCCAATTGTGGAAAAAGGTTCTGCCTTCAATACTGCTGAGTTTTAGCTTTTTGATAGGTATACCTTTCATGACAAAATTCAGAATTTTCCTTAAATATGCGAATTCAGATATACCGCGTTGGATGCATTGCGGTTGGTGTC
Organism: Nicotiana glauca; assembly: GCA_026770625.1. Classification (NCBI taxonomy): domain Eukaryota; kingdom Viridiplantae; phylum Streptophyta; class Magnoliopsida; order Solanales; family Solanaceae; genus Nicotiana; species Nicotiana glauca. The sequence goes on from MU784594.1 coordinate 23,371, forward strand.
TCCTGAGGATGAGTACTTCCACTGCGAAAGTTGCAACGGGGAACTAGTGGCAGAAAGCGACAAGTTATCCTCTCAAGGGACTGTAGATGGGGATGATAAGGATAGGAGACGGCGTCGCGAAAAATTGGAAGACATGCTTCATAGGATGGAGGTTTGTCTTTTTTCTATGTTGTGTTTAGATGTTATGTTGATATATAAAGTGCTGTCCACAATTTATTTTGTTTTAAATTCTAGGCAAACATTTGGTTATGTAATATTGGTCGATCTTGGGTGGGAGGTATTTGTAAATATGTTAAATGAAGCAAGAGCAAGAGCAAGAGCAAGAGCAAGAGCAAGAGCAAGAGCAAGAGTGCAGCTACAGTGAACTCCATAAGGGTTTATTGTTTCAGGTCTTTAGGTAGATGTACGCAACACATACATGAGAAAAGCCAATCAACCGTTTTAGCATGTATTAATCTATACACCTTTGCCATCCACCAAAATCTACACCTGTTGTGTACAACTATTACTTACTATATCAGTAGATGTACTGTCTATGATTCTGAACTTCTTTTGAATGAAGCTTTGTGTTTGCTGTTTTCCACGTCAAAAATTGATTTTGCTGTACAGATATGATATACTCCCGGTGTTCCATTTTATACGACACTCTTTTCCTTTTTAATTTCTCGTTAAAAGAAAGACATCATTCTATATTTGGAAACTTTTTAACTTTAAACGTCCATTTTTTTAAACTTTAAACTTCCATTTTAGCCTTAATGACATGCTCTTATAGCCATGGACATGTAATAGCATGTCAAAGTTACCAATTCTAGGGGTACTTTTAGTATGTGCCAAAAGTTCTTCCTTTCATGAAGTCTTGGTGCACTTATAAGATTCCTATCCATATAGAAGGGTGCAATTTGTAGAGAACCATATTCTTGTGTAAGGATTTGTATATACCAGCTCTGGCGTTGCACAATTGAATAATAAAAAGGTTCGTTGGATGTGACATCCCGTCAGGCATTTTGGTTTCAATGGAAAATAAAGGGTTCATTAACTTTGGGTATTTGACTAGCACATCTTATTCCCGCAATCATCATTATTTGTTTTTGGAAACAGCCTCTCTACCTTCACTGGGTATGGGTAAGGTCTACGTACACACTACCCTCCGCAGATCCCACATGTGGGAATATACTGGTATGTTGTTGTTATCATTATTGGTTTTGCTTGTTAAGTCAGACAAAAAGAATTGTGTATGGGAGAGATGACAGTCTCTTGAAAATGGAATGCCAATAAGGAAAAACTTTGTAAAGAGGAAAAGTGATGACTTCGGAGTATTCCTTAAAAGCTTGATGAAAGATCTGCTGGACCAATAGGAAACAGGAGAATAAAAAGATTTCCAGCTAGTGTCTGTTTAATTAACTTGATGCACTCACTAGCATTTGCGCTGCCGCCATAGCGCGCATTCAACCTACTAGCTAGCTATCTAGCCCCCGATAGCAAAGAGAACTAGAGAGCCAACAATAACTTAATTTGTCATTTTTCTTCGATGGATTAGTTCCTTTTTAATAAGCAGTGATTTCTTAAATGGATTAGTGGACTGCTGCATAAATTTTTGGGATGGTTGTGTAAGGATGCTCATAAGACACTTCTACAAAATATTCTGGTTTCATTTTGGTTTAGATGGTCTAGCTTCTCTCTCTCTCTCTCTGCCAAACTGAATGCTTCGCTATATATATTTTTGTTTCAATATAACATGATATTTCTGGTAGCTTTAAATTAAAACTTGTGGCCAAATTTTTTTAAGGAGAGATTGGATCGTGTTATCCAGTTTGATATATTTGGCTTCGTACATCTTTGTATCTCATAAAGAAGATTCTCAACTACAAACCAATCAAATACTCAATCCCCAAAACAAATTGGGACAATCCTATCTGCATCCATTTTAATGTTACTGCCCTTGGTTAGTTTATTTTGCTAATAATGTGCTAGACCCTCGTTGTCTTGATTTCTATAGCCATTGATGAACTCTTAAGAGCTGATTCATCCATTCTTTTCTCTCTTATTGTAATCCCCGGATATCTAAGATAGTTGATTTGTTTTTACTATCTCTTTCCTGTGCATCTGGTTCAGTTTACTGAGAACTAAATTTTTTTTTTGACCAAGTACTGATAACTAAAAGAATTGTAGGCACAACTCAAACCGTTGATGGATCAACTTAACAGAGTTAAAGATTTACCTGCTCCCGAGTTTGGAAGCCTTCAAGCGTGGGAAGTGCGAGCCAATGCTGTGGCCCGAGGTGCAAATGGAGATAATGCAAATGATTCAAAGTCAGGACAAGGATTTGGTGGAACACCTATGCCTTTTGTTGGAGAGACAAAGGTTCTTTTACCCTACTGGAAACGGAAAAAAGATATACTGTTGTTACAGGGTTTTACTTGGAAGCTCATCATTATGTGTTTCTAGTTGCTTCTTGGAAATGCACTGCAGTGAATTTGGTGTATATTCTTGCTCATGCATCACAGTTATGACTCCTGCACCCCTACATGAAATTTTCCAAAAATTGACCCAAATATGAATTTGATTTTCATGCGCTAGTCCATACAGTGAGGTTACACTACTAAGCTTTTGCTCCGTGTTACTCTTCTTAAAAAATCTTGTGGACAGCCTTTTTACCCCTCCTATTTAGTTTAACATTGGAAGTTTTCTCCATTTTGCGCGTAGCAATGTTTTGGTTATTTACTATATACTGTGTACAAACTTCTGTTTCCTTTCTCACTAATCACTTGACTCTATTTTTATACTTATTCTGAATGCTTCCATAAAATATCTGTCTTTCCTTGTGAACATGATGGAGAAAATAGTGCCCGAGTTACGTAGAATGTAGGACTTGTAGATTGGATGAGTGAAATAGGTTCTGAAACTATGTTGTCTATGAATTTATACCACTTTTTGCTGTTGGCTGCTGGTTGAGTTGCTTTCTCTGGTCTTGAGTGAAATAGGCTCTTAAATGATGATGTCTACAAATTTATACCACTTTTTTCTGTTGATTGCAGGTTGAAGTTGCTTTTTCTGGTCTTGAAGAAAAAGGAGATATCAAATCTGAGATTTCAGCTACACCAATGAAAGTTTTGCCTCCATGGATGATAAAGGAGGGAATGAATCTTACAAAGGAGCAGCGTGGAGAGGTCAAGCAAGAGTCGTATATGGAGGGTACTTCTGCTGCTGCGGGGTCATCTGACGACAAGAAGTCCATAGAAACTGAGGACGTGAAAAATATAAAGGTTAAGCTCATTGCCTTTTTGTATGGTTCCTAACCTCTTCCTGCCCTTCCTCCTTTTCTGCCCCTTCCTTTCTTGCTTGAATTCCTCTATGCTCTTTAATGATGCTTTAATGCCTCACCTTTTTTTTTGTCTTGGTAGGATGAATATGTTAAGGCATATTATGAGGCTCTGTTCAAGCGACAAAGAGAGCAAGAAGAAGCTGCCAAAAGTTTACAGGAAACATCAACTACAGATGGAGTGGATAACACCTCTACTGAGCGCCAAGTTGGCATGAAATCCAAACGTGAAGAGGAGGATGAAGGAGAGGATATTGAATGGGATGAGGCCCCACCTGCAGGTAAATTTTATAGTGTTCATATACTTCAGTCTCTTTTCAAAGACGTTGAAAATGGAGGAGCAAGTGAGAAGTTTGTTATTCAAGTGATTAGCTTGCTACATCATGTGTTCAGCTCCTTACCTTATAAGTTGATTGTGATCCTTTTTTTGAGTCTAAAATGGAGAGACCATAAATGATACAAGTCTACAATTTTATATTGTTCATATACCTCAACCTTTTCAGTAGTTAATGATACAAGGACTGTTCAAAGACGTTGAAAATGGAGGAGCAGATGATTGAAGTTTGTTATTAAAGTTATCAGCATGCTACATCATGAATTCACTCCTTACCTTATGCGTTGATTGCGCAAATCCATTTTTTGAGTCTTAAATGGAGAGACCATAAATGGAACAAATGAATAAAAATGATATACTTTGTAGCAATGATTAGTCTAGCTTTCTCAAGTGCTTTTATACGTTATGACATGTGTAGCGCATGTGAGTGACACGTGTAGCGCATGTGAGTGACACGTGTTATGCACTTCCCAGAAAGTAGTCGTAGACTGTCCAGAGTGCCAGTAGATACACTTTGGACGAGAATATGGGAATAATAAGTTCCCTGCAAAGTTTAGTTATGTAGGTGGAACTTCAAGACAAATTACGGGGATATTCTTGTACTATCCCTTTTCTTAACTTCCTCATGTTCCGTATCAAACCTAGCTAGCAAAACAGTCTGCCTTAAGATATAGTTTCCGACTCCCCCGTAATTGACCCCTAAGCTCGGGTGTACCGGGGATGCGGCTCGGGTATAGTAGGTCTGGATTAAATTGAGAGCTTCCTGCCATCCCACAACAAATAAAAGCATAAATGTGATGTTGCAACTAGACAACATTCGACCAACTTCTGCATCCTTGTTTGTTCCCTATCAAACTTAGCTAGTGATCAGTCTGCCTTAAGATATTTCTGACAATAAATAAAAGCATACATTTGACATAGCAACTGGACAATTTCGACCGACTTCTGTGTCCTTGCTTGGGTCAGTTCTTCCTGGGTCAAATATTGACAACTTATCCTTGGGATACCGTTCTTAGTCACACTTTTTTTTTGGGTTGCTTTTTTGATTGATCCCCTTGGGATGTGAAAGAAAACTTCTCCAATTGGCCTCTTTTTTCTCATTGTTTTCTCGGGCCAATTTTGCGCAGCTACTAGTGGGTGTTCTTTCGGCTCAAGTTAATACAAAATATCTACTGCGTCATTACGTGTAGATTTATTTCTTTTATTTTTTTAATTCTAAACTGGGTTAATTCAGATTCAAATGGAGTATTTGTCTTATTGTCTATCACAGCTGTAGGTCGTTCTATGTTGACGTTTTCTCTTCTTTATGTCAAGTTTGTAATATTGACTTTCATATGTCTCATCTCATTTTTCAGTAGGATTTCCCTCTGTGGATTGTATTTATTTGTCCGGATGACTGCTGAAAGGAATACCTGTAGTAAAAAGGATGAATAGATAACAGATAAGCCTTTGGTGAAAGATTTAAAGAAGAAGGGCAGTAAATAAGTTATTGTAGAGAGCCCCCCCCCCGGGCCTAGCTCAAGTGGCAAAGGGTGGTGGATTTGTGTCTTAGGTCACAGGTTCAAGCCCCACACCATGCAAAGCAAAGCCTGGTATTTAAGTGGAGAAGGGTAGAGGGGCGGGCCCATTATCCACCGAGTTTCGAAGGCTGCGGTTGGTCCAAAGGATCAGCCCCAAGCGGATTTCTCAGTCATCCAAAAAAAAAAAAAGTTACTGTAGAGACTAGGAGTTGATCTGCAATTGCTTGCAGTGTTACGATAATAATAGCAAATTAGGATAGATTTTTTTTCCCAACCTAATAATAAGAAGATCGACTAGTGATGATATTCCTTCCTGGTCAGTGGTTCTACATTCCATAATGGCCATAGTTTTATTGCATTCTTTTTGTGCTCTTTCATATCGGTGGCTGCTTCAACTTACCTGCAAAGTCAACATGTTGTTACGAATAAGAATTACAGTCATTCATTTCTAAATTCAAAGAGCAGGTTTACTATGTATAATGTAATATACGACAACCTTGTATGAGAATTATCTAACTTCTTATAGCTGGGATGACGTGTTATTTTGTTCTGTCTGCTTGAATAGAGTTTTAAATCTGCTGATTGTTGCTAAATTTTGTCTTCTTCCAATTCTTTAGATTCTGATTCTTCTTTCCCCCCTCTAGAGGGGTGGGGGAGACGATTTCCTGCCTCTTTGTTTTGGCTGCTAAATTGATATGCCATGTTTTATTTATTTATTTATTTTTGAAGTTCAACTTTCATCTTCACATTGGGTATGTTTCAGGTGATAATACAACTGGAAATTTCAAGGTTGACTTGAATGTCCAAGCAGATGCTTCCGGAGATGAAAACGATGAGGAAGATGACATAGACTGGGAGGAAGGTTGACGGTCAAAGTAATCCTTAAGCCATGAATTACTTCAGGACTCTAGCCATGATGTTACCCATGCAATGGCTGGAGAAGAAAAGGGGAAAAGCCGACGGTACAACTGTGAGAGAATGATTAAGCTATGTGAGTGCGACAGAATTAGAGAAGACAACTATTTAAGGCAAATGGTTGAAGCCGGCATATGGGTTTTGTCAATCGATGCTCTATCTGGTTTCATCTTTCTCGAGTTATTATTCTTCATGAAAGCAATTTTAGGTGTCGTTTTGTTGGTTACATAAGCTTGCAGCAAGTGGGGTGTGGGTCTTTTTGTCAAAATGGAATCGCAAATTGCATTGGATGACGGAGATAAAGGATTATTGAGTGATCAATGTAATTTTCAAACTTTAGGTACACAATCTTTTCGTGACACTATATTTTATATCTACCTTGTTCACTGTATCATACACCAAAGTTAACTATTGGGAGCCAGAGAAAATATAGTAAGAAAACAGTACCTCGGACAGATCTGTTGTGAAGTTTCTCGAGTTGGGGGCTGGATGCTTAGCTTACAATAGCAGACGCACATTGCTGATAATGTAAAGTATACGTTTGGGTTAAAGCTTTTTTTAGAACTCCCCATCTGTCAATACTTATGAGCTAGTTAAGATGCGACAATATATTTACACTACCTAGACGCTTCTTGCAAGAGTTCGTCAATCCTAAGCTGTGAACAAATCATGAAATGGGCCCATAATACCCAAAAAGATTGAACCTATATGGTTGAGATTTAAGATACAAAGCATTTCTGGAGGGAGTGTCACGATTGGCAACCAAAATATCGTTATTAATATCTATCTCTTGTGCTTTTGCTTATCACTTGTAATCGTGCTTAACTGCTTAAGTTTCTTTGGATTAACAAAATGGTGTTACTCTATTTTTTTTTTTCCAAAAAGAGAATAATACATGGTGCTTAATAACAGGATCATGATCCAGCAAGAAGCTAGCTGTATAGGCTAGGAAGAAAAAGCCAGCTGGATAAACAAGATATGGCTTACTTGTGATGGGAAGAAAGAACGGAAAATGGCTAAATATACCCATATACAATGAGAAATAATTTAACATTACCCTCCGTTTGAGTATTGGTCTATAGCTACCCTCAGCATTATACAATTGAATTTCAGTCAAACTTATTTATAACAGTCTTATTTATTCCGATATTTTTTGGCTGCTACAGAAAAATATGTTATAGAGGATATATATTACTATATAACATAAAAATCGGTTCCGAGAAAAACTTGTCTTTTATAATGAATGACTGTTATATAAGGATGTTGTTATAAAGATGTATGACTGTTCACGAGACATTAAATGATTAAAGAACTATTTGAATGGTCTCCCCTAAGATCGACCTCTTTACCAAATAAACCGAACCTCGATACATCTCCGAAATCGAAAGTCCGCTGACTGAAGAGTTAATATTGATTCAGGCAAAGATGCTCATTTGAAGGTAGAGTAAGGAATTGCCCACCTCATCACTCATGTTAGATTGGTACTTGGATTTTGCGATATTTTTGGTATGTGTAGATATAAAATTCAATTTAATTTATTGATCATTACGTATAATTTAATACGAGATCACCTCTTTCATTCTGGGGTGACGGAGGGATCATACCATTCGAGCCGTTTTTTTCTAACCTTGCCAAACTGAGAATGCAACAGGTGACATAAGGAGTATGTGATCAATGCCTTGGATCTATGGAGTGATGGTTTTTCAGAACCATAGATATTGCTGCAAAAAGAGAGTAATATATAATGCTTAATAACATGATCATGATTGTATAAGCTAGGGAGAAAAAGCCAGCTCGATAAACCAGACAGGCCTTGCTTGTGATGGGAAGAAAGAACAAATAGGGCCAAAAATGCTCCTATACTATGAGAAATAGTTTAAAATTACCCTCTGTTTGAATATTGATCTATAGTTACCTCAGCTTTATACAATTGAATTCCATGTATTACTCACGAGACATTAAAGAACCCTCAAAGAATAAAGAATTCTGTTAAAATCTATTGTCTATCAAACATTAAAATATTTTAAACTGTCTCACACAACTATGCAATTGCTAGTATTATCCAAGAACAGACGATAAGAGAAAAGGATCCCAAGCTGCACTTTCACCACCACTCCATAATCCATTTTCAAATTGTATCATCTGTTGTTCAGTTGGAACTGAAGCTGCCTGCTGTGTTAATCCATTATTCATATGGGGCATCATTACTGGCGCATTTAAATAATCTACTTCTCCAAATGTAGACAAATCAACAATTGGTTCACTTGTCCCTAATACTGAAACTGACATTGGCCATGTACAAGTAGTACTATTACCACCATAAAAAATGTTAGTGTTAATGTTATTATTATTAGTAGTACTATATAAAACCTCGCCGTGACCGCGACTCATTTGTGGTTCTCCCCATGGTAATCTTCCTTGCTCATTAGCCCACATCATCGCTGAATTTGTTCCACTATTGCACTGGTTATTTTGCCATAATTGTGGTGAAATCATAGGCTGATGATCGCTACTCATGAGGCTAATGTAATCAAGATTGTGATTTCCTCGGAATAAAGTATCAGAATAATTCTTACCTTGTCCAATATTATATACGTGTGTAATATCTCGTTTAGGTAATTTCTCAGCTTCTAACGTGACAGCTTGTCCTGTTTGTGACAATGTTTTCTTGTTTTCAAATGAGTGTACTGATGGTTTAATTGCTGTTTTGGACGTGGAACTAGAGGCATAAGCTTGAATGAAAGATCTTGAACTCTTACTGTTAAATAATTTAGCCTTAAGTGCACCAACAAGTCCATTCTCAGGTTCTTCTGTTCTACAAGCTTCTTCAAAATTAAAAGGCTCAGCATTTTCAAAATTTGTACCTTTGTGAGAATCAGACTCGGGTAGTTCAAAATTTGTGCGAGCATTAGCCCCTCTTAATGTCCGAGCGGCTTGATCATAAGCCCGTGCAGCATCTTCAGCAGTGTCAAATGTTCCAAGCCAAAGTCTTACTTTTTGCAAAGAATCTTTGATCTCAGCAACCCATCTACCTGATGGCCTTTGTCGAACGCCAACGAACCTCGGATGTCCTCTTGATGATGGTTTTCTTCTAGTTCTGATGTTTTCATTAGGCTGAGGTGCTGATAGTTTCATCTTTAATTTGTTGGTTGAAAAAATTGGAATCAATATTTCTTAGTAGGTGGCTGTCTCTAAGCTTGGTGTCTTGAACCGTTAAAGGTATAAAATGGGAAGGTATCTACGACTTGTTACAAATGGACGAGAGGGAAATGACAAAGGAAAACCATATTCCTATGTATATATTTACAGAATTAGACTTTATCGCTGCAGGCGATGTTGGTTGTATCGACTAGAAATTGTAAAATATGAAGAAATCATGGTATGATATGAAAGGATTGTATATAGTTGTACTATGTGCTAATGCATAAGCCTCCAATTGTCGACGTTGTTTTCAGAATGATGTGACCAATATAATGGTGATGGATAAATTCTGTTGCCCCATAAATATACACCCAATGCAACAAATGGAAGGTCACTAGGAAAGGTTTCAACATTTTAGGATGTAAATTAAATGACAAGATACATATCATATATAGAGAAATAATAAAATTGAGCCATAATTAGGAAGGGTTCATAGGTTCAACTCATTTAGGCATTTCATCAAACACTAGGAAAATATGTTGAAACTATTGGAGAAACAAGGAACATGGCATGAGAATATGTGTTGGAAATTTTAACCTAGATTGTGCGTCTATATGTTACAATCCAAAACCTAAAATAGTTAAAAGACAAAAATATTGTGCGTTTTAAGGAAACTTATATCCTGGATTGTTGCCCTGATGTCATGTATGACCTTTTCATAGGAAGTTCAATTAGACGTCGCTTTCTATCTGTTTCTTGACTCAGCAATATTCAAGAGGATTTGGGAAGAGAGGGATAAACTAAGTACCTTGAACTAAGGGATCTTTTGGTACGCGGGATATGGTAAAAAGAGTAGGATAAAGTGTGGTACAAAATTTATACTATGTTTGGTTGATGGTATAAATTTATTTCGGAATAAAGTAATATCGTCAACCAAACATAGTATAAACTTAGTCCCAGATTTAATCTTAGATATCTATCTTATTCCACTTCATCCCATCAAACTTAGTATTATTTTATCTCATAAATTATTCTAGAGATTATACTCCCAGGATTATAATCTAGAAATAATTTAGTCCGCATACTAAATGACCCATAAGAGTATTCTCCGACACTGCTTTTAATTAAATCACCTATATGTATTAAATTTTATTTAAAGGAAAAAGAATATGCATATATAATGCAAAGTGAACATCAATTTTGTACATGGTCAAAATCGGGCCTCCCTAATTTTGTATAGTTAACCGGAATCGGGGTAGCAGACTAAGGTTCAACCTGGCATCGTATCGAACCATGGTACGTAGATGAATTGCTAAGCTCGTGAATCAATGACCGATCAAGATCGAGACCAACCATGATTAAGACCGAAACGAGAAAGAGATCAAACGAGATCGAAGGAAGCCTGCTAAGTTAAATAATGGAAAACCGGAATATCTGTGATCGGGAAAGGATCATGGCGGGATTCTCAGCACGTATTGAGTCAGGACCAGTTATTTAGCCAATCATGGGATTTCTTTCCATGTTTAGAATTGTACCATAAGTAGAATTCCTCTACTATATAAAGGGAATTCTAATCACTTTGTAAGGATATACTCACGCATAACCAAGCAATACATTACATTTTCTCTCTCACAAACTCTGTTGTTCAGTTCATACTTTTCAATAGCATACTCAGTTGGTTCGAGGGCGATTTAGCTCGAGGGCCATAGTTGTTCATCATATTGGTTTACTTTATTTTACTGTTAACTTCTAACATTAATTCTCATATTTATCAGTTTGTGCCTAGTGAAATCACATATCCTTAACCACTTATGAGTTTAATTATTATCCAATTTAAAGGGTAAACAGTTTGGCGCCCACCGCTGGGCTAAATATAATAGTGATTTCCCGGCACAATTTTCGTAACACATACCATTTTACGCGTGTTCTTTGAAGTGTCTTTGATTCCAGGATCAACATGCCAAACTCTCAAGTAGCACCCACACACACAGACAATGGCCTTGGTCTCCATGGCGAGAACGACAACATAGCAGCCTCGGGAAACGGAGTACCTCCGGTCAACCCCGATAGAGTCCCAGTCGTGGACTCAATCGACATCATCTCCCATGTTGCAATTAATAAGAATTTCGCCGCCGATCTTGAAAATAGCATCCGCAGAGATGCTCGAACAAACGATCATAACACACATGGCGGTGAAGAAGGCGGGGTTAGCCTTAGAAATGATATTCGAAATGTTGCAGACCCAACAAGCTGTAATAGCACAACTCCAAAATCAGAACCGTGCACCAAGCAAGATCAAGCTCGAGCCATCACAAGAAATTATTCATAAAGCCGAATCAGTGCCAAAAAGATCGAATGGAGGAGAATCAGAGACCAATCCTACTATCATAAAAATGCTTGAAGAGTTGACAAAGCGAATCAAGACATGGAAAAAGAAGATTGAGGAAAACGATAAGAAGATCGAAACTTATATCTTTAGGGTTGACCAAATCCCGGGGGAACCACCGGTATTGAAAGGACTTGATTTCAAAAAGTTTTTCCAAAAACCTTTTCCCCCGAGTGCGACTCTAAAGTCAACCCCTAAGAAGTTTCGTATGCCTGAGATTTCAAAGTATAATGGGATGACATATCCAAACAAACACGTCACCCAATATACGTGCGCTATCAAGGGAAATGACTTGGAAAATGTCGAGATTGAATCTGTGTTGCTGAAGAAATTCGGGGAGACTCTATCAAAGGGTTCTATGATATGGTACCATAATTTACCACCTAATCCTATTGATTCATTGCTATGCTTGCAGATTGATCGGTGCGGACTCAACCCTTAGGAATAGTGGGCGCTAATTACTTTTACCCAATAGCGGTATCGGGATCAATATCCACAGGGAGCTAGATTTGGGAGTCGGGTATTTGTGAAGTCTAGAAATGCGTTTTGGCTTCTAATTTTGCTTCTATCATTTTTGGTTTGTTTTTATATTTATCAACTACACTTTTAATAACTACTAGATTGAACTAAACTATGCTAAGATAATGATTCTAGATTGTATGCAATACAGAGAAAAATACTAGGGTCGTGGCATTTACCTAGGTGGTCAACTAACGGATAGAGATTCCTAATGCACGAATGATGCTTATGGGACTTATGCTATAACCATTGCACGATTGCACTCACTCTCACACCTCTTGGTAAAGAGAGTGATTTTGCCCAATTGACTCTCTCGAGACCAATTGGGTAGGCAAGTATGCCCAAGCAACTAATGGTTCAAATTGGGTAATTACTCTCTCGAGGTTTAACCCGTTAATTGGGACTACCATTCTCATGGGTCCACCCCAATTCCTTGTTGGGTCAATTTTGGAGTCATAGACACTCTTTCTCAAGAAGTGTCAAAACCCACTAAGCTAGACTTAGTATTTGCAACCACCAAATCCTAATTAAATCATAAAATTGACCCAAATAGCAAATACCCAACATCATCCAATCACTAAATAATCACACCCATTAATTACCCACACTAGAATTGAGTCACAACCCTAGCTAATAGGTTTATCTAGACATGTAAGAAGCAAAAAATGAAGAAATAATAGATAAACCCAACATATTAATTAATTATGTTGAAGAACTACAAGAATCCACAATCAAAATAAGGAAAATTGCCCAAAATAGGCTTAGAAGATATTCTCACGAGTGCAGCAGCTCTGTGTAAAACAAAACTTAACCTAAAATTGATAAAATAATCTATTTATACTAGGCTAAATTAACTGGACAAAAATGCCCCTGCGGGACTGGCGCGGACCGCGCAGAAATGTTGCGCGGCCGCGGAGGTCATTTGGTCTTCAATTCAGCTCCTGGAACTGGGGAACGCGGACCGCATAATTATGTCACGCGACCGCGTTGGCTAAGTGACGCGGACCACACAGGAATGGTACGCGGCCGCGTAGCAGGGCATCATCAAAATCACAGCTCTCTGAACCTTAGCCACGCGGACCGCACTAATTTGGTTTGCGGCCGCGTGGGCTCTTGCCTTGAATAATTAGGTCTCAGGACCTTCATTATCGCAGACCGCGTGGAAAGGAGCGCAGACTGCGCAGCTTGACATTAAGTTTGCATGGTCTCTGGACTTTCCTGCACGGTCGCGTGGCAAAGCAGTACAGACCGCGCAGGGTGATCTTGAGCTGCCTTAGCCTCTGAACTTCTTCTGCGCGGCCGCACATCATATTATTGCGGTCCGCGCAGGTGATCTTGTTCCCCCCTTCAGTTGTCTTTTGACACTTGGCAGATTTCACTCCTTTTTGAGCTGATATTTGATATTTGTTATCTTGTCGCTCAAACCTGCAATCAAGTGCAATTTTGTAAGCATTTTAGGACTAATATATGGAAATTGATGCACAAAGCTCAGGTAAGAATGGATATAAAACATGTAGAAATCACCGTTATCAACTCCCCCAAACTTAAACCTTTGCTTGTCCTCAAGCAAATAAAATAAGACCTACCCCTCATTTGAAAACAACCAGTTAAATTCAGTCTATCCTAAAGTAACCTCAACAAGCATCTATTGGGACTAAGGATTTCCCTCAATGCGAATGCATCATTAACACATTTAAGCTTTTAAAACTTATGGATCAAGTGCGATACCAGAGCATCAAGGGTTGACACATATTCATCAAGGAACTTTTCTCAATTTACTTTGGTCATTGTGGAACCCAAACTCGTACATCCTCAACTTTCCTAGGCTATCCTCACCTTTTAGAGTATTGGCACACAAATCGAGGTGGATGGTATTTCTCTCATCTCTCTCAAAGAAAAGGCCATAAGTCCGGCTCTAAGTACTATATGCTTGCCCCTCATGTAAGTATCCACTAATGAAGGCTTCTCTCAACTCAAGATCATGTAGGGCTTTTGAGGAGTCTTTGTGAAGGCTTTTGGGTCGAGGTAGGATATGTGGTTGTACAATTGGGTTCAATCTTCCCTTAAGTACTTCTTTTGATTTATTTTGGCATACTTTCTTGACTCATTTGAGTATTTCTTCCTTCAAGGGGTTAGAGAGACACATTGTCACTCTTTCTTTTGCAATTCAAACTTTACTCCTTTTTGTTCACCTTTTTTTTCTTTTTTTCTTTTTCATTGCCTTCCTTTTCTTTTTGCTTTTGTGACTTTTTACCACATTGGTGCCTTTCTTGTCTCTCCCCCAAACTTAGATATTTGCCATTACTCAAGGGAAGATTTGGGTTCCAAGAGAGGGTTTCATTAAAAACGGGTATAGGCTTGTAACTTTGGTTCATGAAAGAAGAAGGTTTAAGGCTCAAAAAGGGTGAACTAGGGATCATTTCATTGGTAGGTCATGGGATTTGCTCAAATTAGGCAGTTTTGATCAAATATGGCCTATAATCACTTCTCAAGTCAAGTTTCACCTATGATTTCGCCTCAACAAACATTCGGGGCAAGTTCTAGACCATCGGCTCAGTACTTAGGCTCACAATTCAAATCCTCACCACACGCTCAAGGATTGCTAAAGACGGAGTCGAGGGCCCACAACAACCTTTGTTACGATTCAAGCGTACAATGGCCCATATTGACCACGTGATGAAAGTTTGGTCAACACAAGAGTCTCAAGGTCACGACTTTCACCATCCTAAACACAACATCATGTCTTTGACCATGGGATCAAAGGCAAGTGTGTTAGGCCCAAGTGAAGCTTAGCCTGAGGTACCCTTAACTACCAAATCTTGAAAACCCAAAAGAACAAAACAAAAACGAACTCAAACCCTTAAGAAGGTTGTCACGCCATCTATCATTGGGAAGAGCCACCTGGTTCGCATAACATTCTACCCTTGGAAAGAATCGTGGCATTAAGAAAACCAAGGGCTTATTGCAAATGTCAAAACAAAACAAAAATCTTCGAGCCTAACTTTGCAACTAAAAACAAAATTTTTTAACAAAAATAGAAAACCAAAATGAAAACCAAATGAATATGTACAAAAGGGGATTAGAATATACAGCTAGGGGCGATGAATATATACACGGGGTTGAAAAGCATCTAGAGTGAACAGTTATATACAAACCATCTACAACTACGAGTGTACTGAAAGTAAAAGAATATATACAGTCATCCATAGTGTCAATCAAAATGGTAGGGCCACACCCCCACAAATAAAAGCTAGCATTGTCTCCAATGCTAACTATCAAAATAAAGCACCAAAAAGATAGTAAAGGATATAGAGCGGCCCCTCAAGCCTCATCAGTCACCCTGTGCTGCTCAGTAGCTCCCAAGTCCTCTGTACCGGCAGGGACCTCAGACTGGTCCCCAGCCTGCTGCTGCTGTGCTGCTGGGACTGGTGGAACTATGGAGGGCTCAACATCTGGAGCACTGGAGGGAACCTCCTGGACCGGAGCCACCTCAATCACTATGCTTTCTGTGATATGGAGCTTCCTCTTAGCTGGATCTCCAAATAATAGATCAAGGGGCATCTGATCCACTAGCAGCTTGTTAACATCCTCTCTAATTTTTAGCACGGACTCCTTTGAGGCATTTGCCTTCCTCAGCTTCCTATGCTCCTTAGCCAATTTCCCCAATGCCTTGCTGTGGTCCCCAACTGCTTTGGCTAGCTTATCCTGCTTCTCCATCATCTGCTCCTGGTTGGCCAGGATCTTCTTCAAGGTATCCTCAATGGAGGAAGGAATCTCAACAGTGACTGGTGCTCCCTGTGCCTGTACACCAGTGGTCAAAGTGGACAACTTGGATGTCGCTGCCGATATCCAGTTGTTCAAACTGGCTAGTGAGTGTGTGAGCTGGTTGGCAGTGAACCGGTGAGTCTTTGATGAAGGAATCACTGGATCAGCTACAACGGATGGGCCAGCTGTGGAGGAAGGTCCTGGGGGCAGTGCCTAATTAGTAACAGGCTCAGTGGACTGCTCAGTAGCAACTGGCTCTTCAGGCTGGCCAGGTGCAGAGGAGGTAGAAGCTTGAGTCTTTTTGCCTCTCTTTGGGTTGTCTGGACCCAACTGATCATACCACGAGTAAGGAGCCACTGGAGGTACAGAAACATCATATTTCTTCTTCTTCACTTTCAATTCTTTGAAGTATAGGGAGAGTGTGTTCGGAAAGGGGTAGTTTGTCTTTATTTCGTACCCGACTTGAGAAATCACTCTCGATGTTATGTTACCCACATTCAGAGGAAATCCTACAATGGTAGAAGCAACCAAAACAGCACGGGGAAGAGGAACTATTTGACCATGTGTGGTCGGGTCAAGTCGACTACATATAAAAGTCAACCAACCTTTAGCTTCAAAGTTCAGTGTGTTCCTATGGATCTTCTCCTGTGCTGTCAACCAAACAGGAGCTGTACCCGGGATTGCTAAATGCTCAACCAACCAAGGACGAACTTCTTCTTTTAGTGCCAGCTTGTCAAGATATTGAGTTTCGTCCTCTTCCTGAAATCCCAAGAAGTCATTCAGCGACTTCCCATAAAAGACCACTATCTTGTCCCTCACTTGTGTTGCTTTTGAGTCCCGAACTATATGGTGAACATTGCAGTAGAACTCCTTCACCATATGCTCATTTTCCAATCTAACTCGCTCTTTGAAAAATTCCCAACCCTCTCTAGTGTGGAATTGTGCTTGCACATGAGGGTTGAGAGGGACAAGATCAGCATCTATGAATTGCCTCTCCGGAATCAGCTTTCTTTTGGGCCACCATTCCCGGAATTTGTGGAAGGAAACCTGATTGACAAACCTGTCTTCCCATACCTCTGGTTTCCTGGTGCTCTCTATTCCTCCCACCTGTGGTTCACCTCCTTCAGCATATCCTCCACTCTCCCCTGATAGTGAAGTTATGGGAGAAGTGGAGTATTGGTTATCACTATCCTTTTCTGCTCCGGACTCATCAGACGAGTCTGAGACCACATTCACTGGCCTCTTGGAAGTGGCAATATCTTCATGATCAGGAGCAGGGGAGTCATGGACTGGAATGGACACAGACATGTGGGTGGGGGCAGACTCCAAAGTCACACTTCTTGAAGGTGCATACTCAATCCCTGTGGAATAGGAGGCAGCCCTGTCGACTTCCCGAATTATCTTCCGGGTTTTCTTTATGTTCTCTCTAGCCTCGGGAGTGAGTTTGACAACCCTCTTTCCTATTCCCCCTCGGGAGGAGCCACCCCTCCCGGGTTGTTTTTCCTTGCCCCCACGTTGTGGTTGTGCACCTCCACATTTTTTAACCATTGCCTGTAAGAATACATGACTAACTTAGTTAGTAGAAGCACATGAGGCAAATTAGCAAGTTCAGTTGACAGAAAAAAATTGCAGACACAGTGACACAGACTGAGGGGCGCAGACTGCACAAGAATGCACGCGGTCCGCGCAGTACAAAACTCCAATTATTCAACTCTCTAAACGAGATCTACACGGACCGCACTGCTTTAGATCGTGGTCACGTTGGTTCATCGCGGACCGCACTAAAATGGTACGCGGTCCGCTCAGGTCAAACTCTCAAAATACCACTTTTCTGAACTCCTCTCACGCGGTCCGTACTATTTTGGATTGCGGCCACACTGGACTTACGCGGACCACATACAAATGGTATGCGGACCGCGCTGAGAAGAGCTATCATCATATACACAAAGAGCCACGCGGACCGCGCACAAATGTTGCGCGGCCGCGTAGGGAAAATTTAACTGAGCAGGGATTTATATTCCATTAAGTCCAATTTTTTTTCATAATATGATTCCGAAGTGTCCCTACTCAATTAATTAACAAGAATTCATGCCTATTTGCTCAAAGTAACACAGATAATCGAATCTAACAGTGAAACTAAAAGAAAGAGAACAAAATAAAAAGGAAATAAGAAACTATACTAGTATTAGCAAGTATAAGAATCAAAACCTAGACTATGAATTAAATGAATGAGAGTTGTTACCAGGGAGTAATGGGAATTCAACTATGTGCACAAACAAACTTGATGAATAGTAAAATTTAGAACCCAGGATGAAATTTTGCGAAAAGGATAAAATGAGGCCCAAGGCCTCTATTTATGGAAAAGCCCTGGGACCCACTGCTCACCTACCAGCGCAGCCGCACAAAAATGGCCGCGGACCGCGCTGGGTTTTCTATCCTTCACACTTTGTTGCTCAAGCCACGCGGACCGCATTATTCTGGTGCGCGACCGCGTGGTAAAACTTCAGAGAGTTGGAAATTCTGGGTTTTCAAACGCGGACTGCACACAAATGTACACGGACCGCATTGATTCATCTGGGACCTAACACACAACTGCTCAAACCCACGCGGACCGCACTGCTTTGGTGTGCGGATGCATGACAAAACTTCAGAGACTGCTCATTTTGCATTGTTTTGTCCTGCACTGGTTCAACATTATCCCTGCAACACTTCACAAACTATCAGCTCAAAAATCCTACTCTACAACTGAAAAAAAAAAGAAAGAAAAAGACATGGGTTGCCTCCCAAGAAGCGCCTGATTTAACGTTGCGGCACGACGCAAGTTACCATCATCTCACTTCAAATGAATAAGCGCCACCACGTGGCTGTCATCAACCTTGCCCAAGTAATGTTTGACACGATGCCCATTAACCCGGAATACTTCACCATTTTTGTTTTTGAGATCAAGGGCACCGAAAGGAGTTACAAAGACCACTTCAAAGGGACCACTCCATTTGGATTTGAGCTTCCCCGGAAATAACCGTAGCCGAGAGTTGAAAAGAAGAACCATGTCACCCACTTTGAATTCTTTACCCCGAGCATACTTAT